>BGPR01008976.1:0-60313 GCA_013235015.1 Araneus ventricosus | reverse complement strand
AGGGGGGTTTGCGAGTTGCTTATTTTTGCTGACAAGGGGGGAGGGGGTCAAAAAATACCAAAAACATGCTTACGTAATATTTGAACGGCCCCTTAACAAGCAACACCACCCATCTCAACTTTTTGAAATTTCAAAGAGGAAGAGAATGCTCAATTTGTAGCAATCAATAACGAATGTTTCCGAATTTTTTTTCTTCTTTCTTTTATCAATCGGTTCGATTAATGCAACTCTAAACATTGAGTGTAAGAGCAGTACTGTACCAGCCTCCCTTCATTGGTCCCATGCATGTTTTAAATTTTAATGACGCTAAAAAAGACATTGCCTATGCAAACTTAAAACTTGATTATCTCGAATTGAGAATTTCGAAAAATTACGATTTAACTTGCTTTAAAACTTTTTCAAATTATATCGGACCTTAATTGTCAGCACCCAGAGTCCTGTTCACAGGACTGTTAATAATCAGAAGAACTTGGACCACCCCACACTGACTTGGCATCCGGGATTCTGAAAGATAGCCGCTGCAATAGCTTCGAGTACTGAGGCCAGAGTCCTAGTAGCCCATCACCTGGTCACGGCCCGACCCCTCCCGAAGGAGGTACGTACTATCACTGGTGGAGGGACCCAAGCCCCACATTACTATACCCACAGGAGAGACGAGTTCCTGCTTACTTATCCGGCAGCAACTCATGTACGTGTACTCGCGGTGTCCCCCCGTGGGAGAGGACAATTAATAAATCGAATGCATACCTTTTTTGCTTCGTTAAGCAAGTCAACATGTATTCCCATACTCCTAAACAATTTTCAACTGGCATATGCCACCAGATTTTGAAGTTAATATATTGTCATTTTGAATTTTTTTCTTCATATATGCCACCAGATTTTAGAGTCAACATATTGTCATTTTGAATTTTTTTTTCTTCATATATACCCACCCAGATTTTTTGAAGTCAATATTGTCATTTTAGATTTTTCAGCATATATGCCACAGATTTAGAAATCTCATATATTGTCATTTAATTTTCAATATACTACCAATTTTGAAGTCAATATATATATATATATATATATATATATAACTTTTGACATATATGCCGCAGATTTGAAGTCAATATATTGTCATTTTAATTTTTGTATATACTACCAGATTTTTGAAGTCAATATATTGTCATTTTGAATTTTTTTCTTCATATATGCCACCAGATTTTGAAGTCAATATATTGTCATTTTGAATTTTTTTCTTCATATATGCCACCAGATTTTGAAGTCAACATATTGTCATTTTGAATTTTTTTCTTTATATATGCCTCCAGATTTTGAATTTTTTTCGGCATATATGCCACCAGATTTGAAGTCAATATATTGTCATTTTGAATTTTTTCAGCATATACTACCAGATTTTGAAGTCAATATATAGTCATTTTGAATTTTTTTCTTCATATATGCCACCAGATTTGAAGTCAATATATTGTCATTTTGAATTTTTTTCTTCATATATGCCACCAGATTTTGAAGTCAATATATTGTCATTTTGAATTTTTTTCTTCATATATGCCACCAGATTTTGAAGTCAATATATTGTCATTTTGAATTTTTTTCTTCATATATGCCACCAGATTTTGAAGTCAATATATTGTCATTTTGAATTTTTTTCGGTATATATGCCACCAGATTTTGAAGTCAATATATAGTCATTTTGAATTTTTCTCCCTTTGATTCATTTTTGAGGTAATGCAAGGAATTCGAAAGAATTTTTTTTTGATATTTTACTAAATTTTAAAAATCTGTTAATACATATTTATTAAAAAAATTACTAATTTTCTACCAATTTTTCGATAATTTTTCTTAAAAATTTGCAATTGTAATTTTACTTCACATGTACCTTAATCTTGAAGTTTTAAGCATAATTTTTTAAAAATTCACTGAAATATGCGCTTTAAATTAAGTAGAACGCTTATAGGTTCATTTTATTCTTTTTATATCCGAAGTCCTGAAATGAAATAAAGGATATCTAATCTTATATTTGCATACATCCGATTCTTATTGTGAAAGGTGTCTTGATTTGCCCTTTCCTTCTTTCTTAGAACGGCCACCAGAGAAGGAGCCGACGACCACCAGCAGCAACAGCTTCATGAGGATAGGTTCCCTGAATCTCCGAAAAGCCAGAAAATCCACTGTCTTCGCTAGCGTTCGAGGTGGCAGCAGGAACAGGAACTCACTTGGCGAACTGGTAAGTGTGGAGAATTTTCTAAACAAGTGCTTGTTGCTTGCTTAGTAAAGGTGATGTCAGGTTTTTTTATGCAAGGATGGCACAATTATGATTCTTTCAAACTGAAGATTTATCTCAAAATCTACCGTAACTCTGAAATGTCTTACTTGACTATACAGTGACGTTGCGACTGGGGAACAAGGTATAGATTAGAGATAGGAAAAACGTACCGGTTTGAACCGAAAATCTTTTTTTTTTGTTTCGGTTAACCGGTTTTTTTCGGTTATTTTCTTCTCCCGGTTATAACCAGTTTTTTTTTTTTAATCCAAAAACCGGGTCGGAAGACAGGCCCGATTTTAGGTTCGACTAGACTAAAATTTATCATGTTATAAAGCTTTGAATTTCATCATCTTAGGCCAATCACGGACAACTGCTTCCTCGAGGCGTCTGTTGGTTGGCGGATTACTGAAAGAGTCTGTATTAACCGATAAATATTGGCCAATGGGTTGATTTCCTGCAAAAACAATACTAATAAAAATTTTTGTCTGCAAACGGCGTTTGTTTTTTGTAGCTAAAAAAATATTTATGTTTAGTTGGAAGTTCTGTGTTTCGTTTAGTATCTACGTTTAATGATGTTGTTGCCGATGAGAGGTGTCGGCTCACGAATCAACACATTGCTGAAAGAGTCTTTATGAGCAGATTAGATGACAAATATTGACCAATGAATTTATTTCTTGTGAAAACAATGTTAATAAAAAATTTTGCCAATAATACTTACTTATTGCAATAGTTACCATTTTTATTATTACATATTGTATTGATTATATTTACCAATGGATTGATTTCCTGTAAAAACATTATTAATAAGAAATGTTGTCTACAAACAGCTTTTGTTTTTTTGTAACAAAAACAACCGAAAACCAGTTATTTCAAAACCTGGATTTTTTTAGCTGTTATAACCGCCAGGTTAAACCAGAGGTGGGAAAAAACCTGAATAACTGAAAACTGGTAATTTTCGCAATAACCGTCATCCCTAGTATGGATGCTCCTGCCACCACTCTTAGGGGTGGCCTGGAGACAAAACATTGATGCGTTTATATCAATTTCTAAAGTAGAATATGATGAAGAAGCGAAACACTGAATGACATTCTCTGACTGAATGCTGACTGAAGAGCTAAGTGCTTGGTAGTCCGCAGGGCTGATATTCAAGTATTTGGCCTTCAATGGCACAGCAGTTAGACATTATTGTCAGAAGAATCATAAAGCATTTTAACACTAGATGGATGGCTTCCTTCAGCGTTATAAACTGTTTCTTGAATATTGACAAGAATGTTTAAGTCGGAAGATGATAAAGTGATTAATTATGCACTAGTATTCATTATTTGAATAAATGTAAATTTTTGTCCATGAATATCTGAAAACAGGGGCGCCAAAGTTCGAGGTGGCGTCAAAGCCGGAGTGTGAAGAAAGAAAAAATGATTTAATGAGAAATAAAGTCACATAGTTTTAAAAATAAATTTGTTAAATATATTATTTTAATATTCAATAAGACCACTGTAATCTTAAATCATATAATCTTAACTATAAAATTCCCATCATAATATTATTAAACCTCCTAGCGCTCAATTATTTTGATCTTTTAGCTGTCAGGTTAGAAAACTTAGCATTTAAGGTAAATGAATCGGTCTTTTTTTTGTATTTAATTATATCTCTGAAATCTTAAGAATACTTTATCCATTATTGTTTAAGAAAATATACATATAAATACGAACTATCTGCCTTTAAACTGGACATGAAAAACGGAAAAAGACGTTTGTGCCGCTAAGGGGGTTAAATCATATTTGCAGGTAAAACATGCATATTTCTAAGTAAAAGTTTGATTGGTATTTTGAATGCAGATATAGATTTTAAAAAAAAATCTATTTGGTTGTGCGTGCGTGGTAGCCATCTTGTTCCCTTGCCTGATTGATAAAGTTACCTCTGTCCGCCCCTGATAGCAAATTAATGACATTCTTTTACGTGAATAATTGTAAATTGTGTGTGAAAAAGTGAGGCATTCATTGCAAATACGCCCCGATGCATCGTTTGGAACAAAAATCAATATGAGACCAGATTTTATTTTCGGGGAAATACTGTATATAGTTTCACTGTCTTCAGAGTCAAATGATTTTTCCACAATTTATGACAATAAATAATTTTCTTGCAGAGATTTGGTAACCATGCATCTATAAGGAAGAAGCTTCACAAAAGCATGCCTCCCTTTGAGAAGAAAAGGTGAGATGATTTCAGCATTAAAAGTTCGGCAAGAAAAAATAATTTGAAGTGTTAACAAATGCACCAAATAATCACAGACTCTTCTATATTGCAGAATAATCTCTGTTATAGAGTAGAATAATGAATATTTAAGAAAAAATGAGTGGACCTTTACATTTCCTTTCTTTTATTAACCCTTGTACCGATGTGACATGTATGTTGTCGGGAAGCAGAACTTCACCGTGTGTCTTTTAAATTATTTATTTTTCACAAGAAGACACATAACAAGTTGGACATCACATAAACACATTACTAAACATTTAAAACACATCGGTAAGACTTAAGAACATGGTGCGGTTTCTCGCCAAACTTGAAAATTGCGTCAACAATCCAAAAAGTCGCCAAATATCCGCCATCTTGGATGGTTTCAAGATGGCGGTGATTCTAATGACAGCCATGGCAAAAATGTAAATAGTACATAAAATTGCAAATAGTACATAAAATTGTATGAAATTTAGCATGAATTTTCTCAAATTCTGGCAAAAATTAGAAATTCTGGCAAAGTTTTAGGGTTGCCAACAAAATTAAGAAGGTTACCACATTTGGCGAGGGGAGAAATTCAGCTTGGCGGACCACATCATGTTCTTAAGTCGAGCCAACATATCAATTAATAGACATCGAGCGAAACATTATTTCGGAAAAACTTCAATTGTGACAGTGTGCCATTTCGCTTCCTTCCATCACCACACCGGTCTCATCCCCAATCCAACGTTCTCTTGTCCGCCAGGGTGCGGGGTGGTTTGTTCTCACAACAACACACCCACGAAGTTGGGAATAGGATCTCCCTATAAGTTCGGTTGGTATCTTTATTCTAGTAACGAAGCTACACAGATTTTGGGAGTGCAGGTGCAGACGTTACACCCTTAAATGCCCAGTGTTGACTTCAAGCAACATACCCAATTTTATTTTCTAAAATTTTGAGAAGACTGAAGCTCCAATGCCTGTTGTGGCCAATAGGATTTTATTAAATCAAGTTACAACACATAGATGGCAGCATGAGTGCTGATAAAAAAATGAAAATAAATTGTTTTTCATTTGAGGCTGCATCTTTTTTGCTTTGTTTGTACGCTCGAGAATAACATTTCATTCTACAATATTGAAGGAAATTCCTTATCCGTATTTATTAGTTATTAAAATTTATCTGTATTTAATATTATAGAATTTTATCAAGATTTTTTTTTTTTTTTGAAATAAAATCCAGTGTTGTCAGTTGGTAGGAACTGTCTTTTGGCCATAAACTATATTTAAAACAAAATAGAATTTTTTAAAGTATTTTTCCCGTGTTTTATTCAAGAAATGAAAGTCATAAAAAATGTTTGAATCAATTTTTTAAAATCGTGAAACTTCTATAATTTACATTGATTTTTTAAAAATCCATTATTCTACAATATAAGTGTCTGTGATTATTTAGTACATTTATTAACTGTTCAAAGGATTTTTTAAATTTAAGATTAGTTTTTGATTAAGGCCAATGTTAAATCCATTGAAGTGTTAACAAATGCACCAAATAATCACAGGAATTTACACATTGTAGAATAATGGATATTAGAGAGTAGAATAATAAATATTTAAAAAAAATCGTGGAACTTAACATTTTCTTTTCTTATTAAATATTAATAAAAAAAGGGGAACTTTGGAGCTTGAACTTCTAAAATTTGCTCCATTTTTTAAAAATCCATTATTCTACAGTATAAAAGTGTTTGTGATTATTTGGTACATTTGTGAACACTTCAAAGGATTTTTTTAAATTTAAGGTTAGGTTCCTAAGTAGGATGAAGTCCTTTGAAGTTTTAACAAATGTATCAAATGATCATAGACACTTTTATATTGTAGAATTATGGATATTAATAAAAATTAGTGGAACTTTGCATTTTCTTTTTTCATTATTATTAAATTTTAATAACGCGAGACTCCTTTAATACGTCGCTCGTTTTGTCTTGTTCCCAATTCATTCCGATATTTAAATTAAAAAACTTTTATTAGTGTACGAAATAGTAGAAATATTTTAGATTTTGTCATTTTTTACTTTTTAGTCTAATTTATAAGTCAATGTTATAAATATTATAGAATCTTGAAACCAGTTTTTTTTCTCAAATTCACTACCAGTTTGCAACGTTAGTACGGAATAAAGATTGAATTAAAGCAATGGATTAATTGATTTCAGTAGAACCCTGGGAATCCTAATCCCAGGGATTCAAAATTACGGATAATCCGAACATCTTTTTTTTTTAACTGTCTGAAAATTTTTACAGAAAAATGAAGGAAAAATAAGAATTACGAATCAGAAACAAATCTAATGTTTTCCCCTAAATTAAAAGAAGTATTCGAATTGATCTTTAAGAATAAATACAGCACCTTGATTAGTAGAAACAAACTTCGGATATCTTTTTATCCTCAGCTTGTTTGCCACTAAATCATGCGAATCGCCTCGCGCACTTTTCTTTCGCCTTCACAGAGCAAGCACCTATAGTCAACACTCTACTGCATTTCGTCGCTTAAAAAGCATCACTACCTATCTCAATTTTTTGAAATTTGAAAGAGGAAGAATAAAACTGAATTTTTCGCAAGCAATAACAAATAGTTTTGAATTTTTTCCACATCTGATGTGAACACGAGACAATATATTCCTATCAGATGTGAAAAAAATTCAGAAATATTCGTTATTGGTTGCGAAAAATTCAGTTTTTTCAACCTCTTTGAAATTTCAAAAATTGAGATGGGTGGTGTTGCTTGTTAAGCGACGATTTGGTTTATCAAAAGTATTTTACCGAATTTCCCGGAATCCGAACAGAGGTCAGCCCCAATTAGTTTGGATTCCCGGGATTCTACTGTATTAACTAACATAAAAAACATTGTTATTTTATTTATTTCATTAATACACTGAGTGTATTAATAAAATAAATAAAATAACATAGTGCACTAATAAAATAAATAAAATAACATAGTGTATTAATAAAATAAATAAAATAACGTAGTGTACTAATAAAATAAATAAAATAACATAGTGTACTAATAAAATAAATAAAATAACATAGTGTATTAATAAAATAAATAAGATAACATAGTGTATTAATAAAATAAATAAAATAACATAGTGTATTGATAAAATAAATAAAATAACATAGTGTATTCTTATAAAGAACACACAAATGTAAAAAAATTCAAAGCTCTAGCGCATCAGAAAGTGAGTCAAAAATCGATTGCGAAATTCCATCTTTATAAACATGAAACAAATCGAGTTGAATAAAAGTGTTTAAAAAGTTTTAGACGTCGCAGATATTCGACAGTGCGTCGCTTAAAACCACAGGGGGGAAAAGAAAAATCTAGAGATTCAAATTCAACGTATAGTGATTTAATTAAAAATATAAAATCAAATGTAATGAAAATCGAGTCTAAATCATCTTTAAAAAAATCTGAGTGTTTTCAAACAAACTTCTCTGGAAAGAAAGAAAAACCACTAAGGAATATTGCAAACCAATCATTTCAATTTCTTTCTATTGTAGTAAAATGACCTAAAATATTGCAATACATCCAATAATATGAATTGCATTTTACTACATGTACTTTGATTAAAATTCAAGAAAGAAGCAATAAAAGGGATATTACAATGAAAGTGCTGTGATTATCACAATGCGTTGTTCAGTTGCTTAAAAATTGAAATTTTAAAAATAATCTCTATTGTGTTACGTTGAAAGAAATTTATACGTGCATTTTGATGCATTAAAAAGTATACCTACATCATTATATGTATTATATGTTTATCGCATTTTGTACTAGTGAGGTTTTATGTATTTCATGTCGGCGATTGCTGTTGCTTTACTGCTAATTATGCTAAGTCTTTTCATTAAAAATCTATAAATGTGGAAATAAAGATGCGGAAATAGCTATGTTCTATTTTCAATGATACGTAGCATTACATTTTATTATAAACGTATTTGTTTCTACAAACAAATACGTTTCCCTCATACTTGTTTTTGCCACTACTTTCTTAACAAAGCGAAATATTTATATGTATTGTACTGTTTGGTAAGACATTACAATACATATAAATATTTCGCTTTGTTAAGAAATGTTTAGATTATACAGTTCTGCTTGGCATGTTTATTGCAAGAACGTTCTTCACCTGTATTCATTTTTCTTTATATTGCGTGTTTGTAATTTATTCTATATCGATATTCTTTTTCTTTCTTATTAGTGAGTTGGATAAAAAGAACGATTCCGATTCGGATAGCAATTATGGATTCCCTTCCAAAAAACAAGAATCGTAGCTCGTGCTGCCATCTGTCCGTCCTTGACATAAGCAAATATCAAGCTGTTTGAATTCGAACCAAAGTTACAACTCAGGAGAAGGAAAAATTCTCACGAATGCAATTTGTATGTGGAAAACTTATAACCATGTTGTACACGAAAATATGCTTTATTTATTTATTTTTATACGCTGTTACATATATCTATGAAAACAAAATCATTATTTATTCCTTAATATTTTTTGAAAATAAAATGTGAATAAAGGCCTCACAGAAACAAAGTGTGTGCATATTTATTGTGGAAAGCTGCTTTTTGATAGACATTTATCTAAAATTTAAAGGCCTATCATTTTTGATATACAAAGTTATGGAAATTATTATCTTTTTCTTTGATGTATGGAGTCCCAAACAGATAATTTCTACAGATAAAATATTTAAAACTTTTTTTTCTTCAAATGAATTTTAAAAAATTCGATTGACAATGTTTAAAACTGAATGAAATAAATGTCACAATTGCATAAAAAAAACCCAAAATGTACGGAACTTTCACATTCTTATATCTTTATTGAGATTTAATACTATTAATAAATAAAATATTAATAATCTAAACCAAAAGTTGGGAAAGAAAAATGAATTCTTATGAAAGCATGATAACTGTACAGCACTTCAATGTAAATACTAGTAGTTCTGCGAACAGTTGACCACACAATAAAAAAAATCTGAGATCTGCTTTTTCTCTGAAGCTTTTAAAGGTTTACACATTCTTTTTGTTTTCACATGAGAATTATTTACATAGTTCTCTACTTTTATCAGTATTAAAAATGTATAAATACCTGCTTTTATCAGTATTAACAAAATTGCTATTATCAGTAGTTTTAAAGGCATTAAGATTGGAGTTCCAACATGATACCAAAAAAAATGTCATAATGAATAAGCATAAAAATGCTACACAAATAACAGTAAATTTTCTTCAAACTTTTATGGAATGAACCATTTGGCTAAAATCGTTGAAAAAACGTATTTAAAAGAATAGAGTAAAAAAACTGCTTAAAGATGTAATATTTCAAGCCTAACTTAATATTTTTTTTTCTTTTCATTAACTGTTTAACTATAACTGTTCAAATAATTTCAGAATTTCACTAAGAGAAAATAAAATTTAAATTTGCAAAATGCAAGAATTAGGTAGTATATTACTACTAATGCTACTTGCCTTTCAATAAAATCAGTATAGGTGGTTTGATAGGCCCTTTGAGTTCGCGAACTCTGTATCAAACCCCACGCATTGATTTATAAAACATTGGAACCTCGGTAATCCGAAATTTCGGATAGTCCGAACATCTTTTTTTTTAATTTCCGGAAAAATTTTTATTAAAAAATGAAGGAAAAATAACTACGAATCAGAAATGAAGCTAATGTTTTTTTCTAATTTAAAAGAAACATTTGAATTGGTATTTAAGAATGAATGTAGCACCTTAATCCATGGAAACAACATCGATCATCTTCTTTTTACTTAAAAAACTAAATCTACTTCGACGATGCAATGTTTCGCCAACGCCGCATAACATCACATCTGTCGGTATAGAACACCGCCCCAGTGCCTGTACTTGACGGTTGAATGAGTATGAAAACGTTACCTTTATTAAGATTCGCAGAAACAAATTACAGATCGGCTAGTTAAAGTGCCGAGGATGCACAGATGAAAAGAATACATTTCATGTATAATGAAAATAAAAATAAGCAAAAAACACTGTAAACACAAAAGTACATGATCTCTGAACGGTATTTACACTAAAAGAGAGCACTAATTTTTTAAAAACAGAAGATAAATGACAATTTTAAAAACTAAAGCAAGAAAGTAAGAAGGAAATTAATAATATTTATGATAATTCTAAGCCGAATTGGAACAATATAAAAAAGAGGGAAAGAAAAAGTAGGAAAAAAAAAACAATAGTTGATCACGTATAAAATTCTCAAAAACAACCTGTATACGTGCAGGAAAAAGAACTCATGCGCGTCTTTAAGCTTTTGTTATTCAGTGACAAAAAAAAATAATAAAAGTTGTCCCGTTCTTAGTTGTGTATCTAGAGTCCGGGTGCATCAGAAATGCAAATAACTGTTCAGATTAGGGATGGGAAAACTTTTTTTTTTTTTGTTTTGGTTAACCGGTTTTTTTCGGTTATTTTTTTGTCACAGTTATAACCGGTTATTTTTTAAAATCAAATTAAGGGGTAAAAAAAAAAATGGGTTGAAATCTACAAGTTTGAATACACTCTTAGTAAAACGGCGCCAAGTCGCCAAAGCAAGATGGTAAACAAACGTGCATCGGTCACGGTTAAAAGTTAGTCGTTTAATCTTTTTTCGAACCCATTGCGTTTGTGGTTTGTCGTTGCACTATCTCCCGTTTTAAATATAGAATTTCAACAGAACTACTAGCTCATTGAATGTACGGAATCTGTTACTTTTAATTATTCTAATGAAGCAGGAAAAATAGCGCTCGCGATGCCTGCGGCATCTGAAGTGGGCACCGGGCAAATTTTTTTAACTTAAAAAACATCATTGGCTTCGCTTTCAGCAAAGTGGGATCCAAGTAGCTTCGTTAGCTTAGTGAATGTACGGAATCGGCTTCTTTTAATTACTCTAATGGAGCAGCAGAACATATGCCCTTAGTAGCGTTCAAAACAAGTACAACTTCAAAAATTCCATGCAAACGATTTTTATTACAAGGCAAAGAAAAAATCTCTCAATTATATGATCGGAAAAATATATAATCACTAAATAAACCCAAGTTCTATTTGTCATTTATTTACTAATTGAAATCATACTAATTAAAGTACATTTTATTATTTAATTAAATATTAAAATATTTTAAGTTATTTAAAAATCCGCGTAGTATGTAAACAACTCAAATCATGCAAAACGTTTACCATGACGTAAGCAATCTAGCCGATGGGTTGCCAATGGAACTAATCCGCTCGATTCCTCAGGTAACCATATTGGCGATGAAA
Organism: Araneus ventricosus; assembly: GCA_013235015.1. Classification (NCBI taxonomy): domain Eukaryota; kingdom Metazoa; phylum Arthropoda; class Arachnida; order Araneae; family Araneidae; genus Araneus; species Araneus ventricosus. The sequence goes on along the minus strand of BGPR01008976.1, from coordinate 48,542 downwards.
TCGGTGTGTTCCAACTTGTAGATACCAACCAAAAAATGGATCGGAACATAGGTTCGCATTTAGGTTCGATTAGTCTAAAATTTACCAAGTTATGAAGCTTTGAATTTCATCATTTTAGGCCAATCAACGCCAACCACTTCCTCGAGGCGTTGGCGGATTACTGAAAGAGTCTTTATGAACAGATAAATATTGGCCAATGTATTGATTTCCTGTAAAAACAATGTGAATAATAAATTTTGTCTACAAACAGTTTGGTTTTTTTTATGAAAAAGAACAACTAAAAACCGGTTATTTTGAGTAGTTATAAACGCCGAGGGTGAAAAAAACCTGAATACAACCGAAAACCGTTTATTTTCGCAATAACTGCCTGAGATCGGTCGGTATAGCGGTGCTCTTCTAGATAGCGATGCTCTTCTAGGTAGCGTACCACCAGTACAATAGCACTAGAACAGCGGTTTCAGTTTTTGCATATCATCTACTGTCATACCCCATTCAAGCATCCTTTCTCGCAAAGAAGTTTTTATTAATAATGTTAAGGGCTTAGGTTTGTTTAAGAGTAAAACTACTCGAGTTAATTTTATAAGAGTTGTAGGAAATATTTTTGATTTTACATTTTATTCCACTTTTTATAATAGCATTAGTCCATCGTCATAACAAATGAAAACAATATTTTTCATATTAACTTATGATGTTAGGTAGCAATTACTCACTATCATAGCAACTATTCAAATGTAAGACTTTTTCAGTGGAATCCTTGAACTTGTTCCATTGAGTGGAGTTTTAGAAAGTTAGGTTCAAATGAAGACAAATATAATCTCATGTCTGCTTAATATGATATTTATTATTAATATACGCCGAAGACGAATAGGTTCTTTTAAATAGTTATGTGTTCGTGAAAACATTAAATATTCTATTGTTTTAACTATGAGCTCATGGTACTTTTCTTTCTCTGCACTTTTCACAAGAACTTGTGAATTCTGAACAAAATTCTGTAACTTTCTTTATTTGAATCCCTTATGTTTTGTGTTTTCCGCCATTACCAACATTGCTTTCGCGTACCCCTAACTGGTCTGCCACGTACCCCCAGATGTATGCGTACGACAGGTTGGGAACCTTTGCAGTAGAAGAATCTGCATGCGATACAAGATCAGGCGAGACATATTCTTCTTCACTTGCCTTGGGAATTTCTTGATCTTGATTCTTTACCATGGAAACAATGTTGTGTGGAAACAGTGATACTATACTTCCACAAGAATTAATTCAATTGCACGTCACACTCTTCGACACAAAGCAACAATGGGAGACTTCGATAAGGCAACGCATAGAAGATCAGTGGAGTGAACACTGACCCGACTCGGGCGGACAGACAACAGGTACATACCCCGTGCCTGATGAGACAACAGGTACAGCCAACCCCGACACCTTAATACAATGGGCTATTTTTAGCTATAGAACTTTCTAGATTAAGGTTACTACCCTCAACGTGTTTGCCTCCGGCTCCACTGTACTGTGCGAATCGCCGCCAGCTCTTTCCGTATGCTTTCACCGAGCACACAAAGTCAATACTCTGCAGCGTTCGGTGGATCAAGAGTATTTTACCGATTTTTTTGGATAATCCGAATTTTTCGGAATCCAGACAGAGCTCAGTCAGTTCTGATTCCCGATGTTCCACTGTATTCCCAATAGAATGCGTAGATAGAAATTTAGCATGTATAGGAAATCAACTTTAACAATATTTTAAAGATTCCAATGCGATAGGAAACTTGTGAAAACCAAAATAGAAAGAAGCACAATTAAGTACACGAATGGTTTCTTCAGCGCGTGTTGCGTGATTAAGCAATTTGACAGAAAAGGGCGGAGTTCGGGTCCGTGCCGTTGATTTTTCTTGAAAACTTCGGGATGAAATCATAAAACAAGCGATTCGTATTAATATGTAATTTAATTATCAATCTATTTAATACAATATTTACATAGAGTAGTATAATGCTTACATAATAGATGAATTACAAGTTACCACAGACCCTTGTTACTTGCGATAAACTTGTGATTTATCTATTCTATAACCATTATACTATTCTGTGTAAATATTGTATTAAAAGATTGATATAAATACAATAATACTAAATACTTGTTTAATGAATTTATCCCGACATTTTCTGAAAAATCCACGGCGCAGTTGGCACCTTCTTATGTTTTTTTATTGGTAGCTTTTGATGGCGCCGTCTGTTGACAGTATATAGAACTACATTTCGCTTATGCGCAGTAAAACATTATTTACTACAAATGCTCATATTTTCCGTAATATTCAAATTTTTTAATTAAACTTTTAATACAATGTTTCTTTTACGTATTGTCAACTATTCTGTAAGTTTCGTACAATTCGAAAGAAAACTGCATGTTATAATAAAAAAACATGCGAAGTTTGAAATTTTCAATTTAATACCGATTTTTACTTATATTCTTTTAAATATTTTTGTTGTCTCACTGCGGGTACTACTAATACTCCTCAAGCTCTTTAAAATGACACTAGAATCAACCTCCTAGCCAAACGCGTTTCCACACTACACTTATTTATGACCTTACATAAAGCTAATTCGTAACAATCACGCGCATGCGCCTACACTGGTACGATGACGTCACAGACAAAACAAATACCATCCGACAAACTCTTATAGATGTGATCTATCCGTTGTGGAGTCATCCGTTCTTTTCGCATTATTAGTCTCGTTGTTATTAGCGATTCAAATCTGACAGTACTTTGTCACACAAGAAAGTTCGACCCACTATCACTGTAACGAGCGGAAGGACGTTTTCACGTCAATAATGATTTGGGGAAAAAAAAAAAAACAATCGTACGAAGTGCGAAATTCTTCTTCATGAAGTTTGAGTCTGTATTTATTACACTCTTTATAAAACCGTACAGCAAATTTATTTTTAAAATCTTAGAGGACTCCGTCTCATCTTGCTGCAGGGGAAAAAAATTAAAGCAGATTCCATCCTCGGGACCGAAACATCATAGCATGATAGTGTTTTCGGTTTGATTCGTCAGGGCTGTCTTGATATGGCTTGATTGCATCAGCCGTTACATCATGCAATTTACAGAAAGAATGCCAGCTTGGAAACATTATCGAGTTGCAAACGCCTCTATAGTTTTGAAATATGTTAAAGCGTTAGTTAGTAATAAACTCAGAAACCTTAAACTTACTTTTGCTTAGTTTCACGAGAGCTATTAAAATTCACATTGATTTCTTACAATCAATTTCGTTACATGCGTTATATAAAGGAAAAGCAATATACAAAATTAATTAATCTAATTTTGGAAAATGTATTAAAATTAAAGAAAAAAATTGCCCTGAAAAAAATTTGTAACTCTTAAAAGCTTTCTTTTTTTTTAATGTAATCTAACAATGGTTTTGGTGCGGTAGTATGTTCTGAAGTTATTGAGAAAAAACGTTAAAATTTCTATTAATTTTTAATTAATCAAAAATCTAATTAAAATTTTGGAAAACTGTTTCTTATTGAGCACCTATTACTCATAAGGGGCCAATGTGCCAAATTAGGTAGCTCTATGTGCAAGCTCCACAATGTAGAACGTTTTGAACGTTTTTGAATAACGTATGTTGCATGTCATTGACATTACACTCAATTTGCTATTAAAAATTTCTTTTGAGATAGTTTTTCGTAATATAGTTTGTATTTTAAAGTTTTGAAGGTGTTTGCAGTTATTTATGATCTAAGTCATTTTGAAAAGTGTTATAAACATAAATAGTCATGTCTTTGGAAAACTTTGTTAGGTTTAGATGTATTTTATGATTAAATCAATATCATTTTTAATAACTTATCCCTGTCAATTTCAGAACCTCCTAGAACATCAGTCACTATTTCGACGCTGATCAAATGAGAATTGAGCCTTAATTAATAAAAGCTTTGAACAAGATACTTAAAGTTATTCTCCTTTAATTGGCAGCCCACTTAGATGCATTATTTAACAGTAATGATGTTTTCACCATAGCAATTAGGCATTTAATCCTTATTTGAATGTATTACCTTAATTACCATTATTTTTATTTTTACACCTTTTATATAAAATGACTTGAATCCGTCACTCGTACTCTTCTTGAGGTGATACGCCAGAGATTTTTAAAACGCTGCTCTTGATTTTAAAAATTTCAGAGCGGCATAGATGAAAAAAAGAACTAACTGTAATTTCTCGCTTGATGTCAGAATGATGGAGGTTTCAACATTATGTTTGATTAACGACCACAGCGCCTCTCGGCGGGTAGAATGGCAGCTCACAGCCGATAAGTTACTGTTTCAACAGTAGAACGATCTCTGTTAGCAATAATATCTTTTATATTCAGTTAAGCGTTAAATTACCGTTACGATAATAGCGCTAAATTTTAAAATCTTAAGTTCTGTTTCATGAGCGAAAGCAATAAAAGAATTCATCAATTATTGTTGTAAAGAAGAGTTAAAATGTAATGTTACGACTAATATCTTGCTAAGAGAGAGTCAAAATTATGATTTTTCTCGTTTGCCCTTTAATTTTGCATTTCTTTATCAGTGTATTATATTTACATTATCACTGCATAATATCCTTTTGCGAATGTGTTTAATGAAGCTCTCCACCACTTTATTTATAAGAATTTAAATAAATTGGGATAACATTTCATTTACTGGTAGATATAAATCAATTTTCATCCGTTCTTTCCTGCCAACTTAGTTTTCTATGCAAATACTTTGAAACTGTGACAAATATCATAATACGAGGATATATAAATGTATTTGCTTAATACAGACTTCGGATGCAAATCAACTAAACAGGAAAAAGCAACTCTGAACATGGAACTATAATCTTATCTCTTTTATTTATTTATTCAAATCCGAATTATTTACACAAGTCTCTGCTATCATCAGTGTTCGCAAAGTTACAATTAAATGTCTGCTTTTATTAGCATTAAATTATAATTGCTATTAACTGTATTTTTGGAAGAAATGTATGAAGATACGATCGGCTAGAGTTTCTGAAAAAAGCTAAACATTACATGAAACGGGTCAATTAAAACTGCCGCTATTTTGAAATGGAATAAAAAAAATAAGAATTCTTACACATACAACGTTTAACGACTTCAAGGAATATTCATGTAAAATTTGAAGAAAGTCGCATAGCTCTTTGGGTCGTGTCTGGGTATCAAAAATATTAACAGACGAAAAGGAGTACGGTCTAATTAAAATAGGAGCTCGCTTCACTCGATAAACAAATTATTTTTTGTGCTTTTCCAGGGAAACTCCAATAAATCGGTATTGATATTCCAGACAGTTTAGAAAAAGAAAAAAAATAGAGAGAGTAAATCGAAGAATAACCAGAAGATATTCAATTTGTTTTATACTATTTTGCAATATACAGTTTAATTTATAAACTGTAGCTTTAAGAATTTTTTTATTGATTATTTTTAAAATATTTATTATTCATATCAATTGGTAAAGAAATTTTGATTTTTAATTTCTTCCTTATTTTTGTGTTCTCCAGTCAAATTAATTAAGAATAATTTCAAATTATTTTAGATTTTCACTTAGATATTCAACATTAGTATCATAATAATATTAGTGCCACATTAAAATATTCTTTTGAACTATATGAAAGTTAGTAGTTTTGAATTTGAGTTAATATGTCAGGCAAGCATAGAATTCCTTAAAAATTTCAATGTGTATATTTTGAACAAGTATGCTTTCTACATGAGGATATAAACGCTATCATTAAGTGTGAAATTTAGAATTTCAAATTAATAGTTTTCGTTTTTTTCCCGAGCTTTTAAGACAGTAGGTTTTTAATGTCATGTTACATTGCATTCAATACTGGTTCAGGAAATTACTTCCTATCCTTGGGCTTAAAATCCGTATGTAAATATTTTGAATCGATACGAATCATTACGCGAATTAAATTTCCTTTAAATCTTGAAAGTAAATATTGTTCTGTCTTCATGTACTTTCACTGTGAATTTGAACTGTAAAGAAACTCTTATGCGCAAAGCTTAATATAATTTATCAATGTATTTCATTCACTACAGAACTGTATTCATGTGAGTTCAGATGAATAGTTTTCTTACCTACAAGCTCTGTCAATAATACTACAGGGCAAGACAAAAATCTCTATACAAATTGTAAAAGTTGTAACTAATTTCTTTTTCGCTTTGAGGAAGGGGAACCAATTGAAAAGAGATGTTCCTTACGAATTAAGAAGAGATTTACACTATGCTGTTGGCTGGGAGTGGTACCACCCGGTCATGTAGCTCGTTCTGTCAATACAACGTGCAGAACGCAGACACCCACGACACCGTGGCAAAACTTATCATGAGAGTCAAAAGAACGTGTTCCGTCGCCTGTGCAAGCAGATCTGGGAGACAAAAGACAGCAAAAGATACAACATTTATGTTACTTATTCATAATCCCAGTCACTGGTCTCTAAAATGACTGTCTCTGGAGTGTAGCCATCTAAAAGCATCTCAACAAATATTCATCTCATTTTCATGATTTCTGATCATTAGCCTTGTTTCAAGACATTGAAAGCGCTTTAATATTAGATTTTTCATCACTCATAAATTTTTTATCAACATTACTCAGACATTTTTTTTCTACTTTGAACTTTGATGAAATTAAAGTTTTATCTATAAATACTCAAAAATTCCACAATTTTTAAAACGTCTCTGAATTTTCTAAACAGCTAAAGAATTTAAGATCCTATTACGCATGATACCCTTGCTCATTTTAAAGAAAAATTGTCAATATATCCTAAAAAAAACAGACATGTTTGTCTGATAATTCGTTCGTTTGCCAAAGAAGAAATATATTTAATAACGTAGGAAATATTTTCCTCTAAGGAAGGTATTTTTTTACAACCATAATTAGAAATTTTTCAAATAATTAAGAAAAAACAATATGCTATCTAAAGAACATTATATTTTCGCATAACTTCGATAATATGTTATGTAATAACTTATATAATATGGAACAGTTCAAATTGACAAGTGCTCCTGCTGCTATCTAGAAGTACAAATCAGACCTAACCCTTCACTTACAAAGTTAATTACTATTTTCACCCTTCACAATTTTTTTGACGAATACTGCACACCGCAATTTGGAAAGGTTCATTTGTGGAGGAATATCTTCAGGTCAAACTGTACGCACATGGAAACATTTACAACCACTATCTCTGCCCTCCGTTTCTTCCAACTAAAGTGAAAACAATATCAAAAAGCATCTTGATTTAAAACTTTCCAGTAAAATAAAAACTAAATTTCTTTTTGTACATCATTAATTGATACTTCATTTTCCTATTTCTTTTCTATTTTTTTCTTCATTCAGGGGAGTGAATGAATTTTTTATGTTCATAGATAAGATCGTCGAATATTTTTGAAGTTGAAAAAGTCGCTCGTGGAAACAATCAAGAAGCCTTGTCATAAACTACTCATCATTGGTGTTTCGGAATTGGCTACACTTTTTTCATGTATGCTAAGTAATCATTTGCATGTGCTCTATCAAGATTATCATTTGCCCCTCTTAAAGGTAATGGTAAAATGTCTTAACATTTTATTGACTTCATCGAAGCTTTCACTGAAGAATTATTATCGCCAAATATTCCTTTAATATGAATTATTTGTTCTTTTCGTTTTCTTAAGGCATTTTTTTTCCATAAATATTTTTGTTTTCGGATACTTTGTGTTAAAATATAACTAAATAATTCCAAAAACGTCAGATACTACTACTGTATTTAGGAATCTGGGTTAAAAATTAAATGCATAAGAAAACTTTTTCATTTATATTCATTTTCAAGTTAAAAAATATATATCCGTTTTAGTGAACGAGACAACCCCGTTTTTTAAATGTATATCGCCGGACACCAATTTTCCGTTTTCAGAAGGAGAACAGATAATGATTGGAGCACTGGATTTCGCGTTGTGAAGAATTATATGAATAGGCGAAATAATCAAAACTAGTTGATCCCGCGTAGATCATCTGCGCTTGGTTATATGCATATAATACTTTTCCTGACTCTTCTACAGCCAAACTGGCGGTCCAGCGCTCCAAAAAAACTTGCGGAGGGAAAAAAAAAGGCGGCAAGTGGTGTAAGAATAACAGAAAAGTAACCAATGCCTGTGTTCACAATAAGTATTAGGTTCCTTGAGGGTTCACCTCGTTGTGAATGTACGATTTTATCTTCTTCTTAAAACTATTTTTGACGCTGATCTAAACATTCTTTGGATCGCCTGAGCCCATCTGCTTCATTTCTAACTGATCTCTTTTGAATCATTTCTTCAAAAGTATCCTTATATTGTAAGAAATATTGTTAATTCTCTACATTGTAAGAAATATTGTTAATTCTCTATATTGTAAGAAATATTGTTGTTCTCTCTACATTGTAAGGAACTATTGTTAATTCTCTATATTGTAAGAAATATTGTTAATTCTCTACATTGTAAGAAATATTGTTAATTCTCTACATTGTAAGAAATATTGTTAATTCTCTACATTGTAAGAAATATTGTTAATTCTCTACATTGTAAGAAATATTGTTAATTCTCTACATTGTAAGAAATATTGTTAATTCTCTATCTTAAACTTTTTATTTTTAGAATAAGTTCTTGTACACAAGAACGAATATAGTGGCATGCAATGACTATGAAGTTATGCCTAACATTGAGGAGGCTATCGGTTTTGTTTTGTAAACAAAACGATTGTTGCCATCGGTAAAAGATAAACTAACCTCTTTTCTATGCCACGTACGTTTAGCGTTTTATATATATGGATATTTACGTAGGAATAAATTCATAGTATAGTGGATGTGTTTATTGAAAAGGGTTTTATATGTTGTAACCAAGATACAGAAGTATTTGAGGTGTATTCTCTTATTTCTAACTACATTACACTGCAAAAAGTGTCAGAATGGAACACTGTTAATGCTTCAACTGAAAGTCGTTGAGTGGAATTTTTCAATCACTTTTACACCAATGATTTTAGTAATACGAACTTTTGTATAATTATTGAATAAATTTTATGTCTACACGGCACTAATGCACTTGTAGAAAGAGTCTTTTTTTCTTATGAATGGATGAGCGTAAAAATACAATTTCAAGTCACAGTTCTTAAAGCAATGTTAATTAAGTAACTTTCAAAGAAATAATGTCACTAATTCTTATTTGAAATCAATACCAACTATACTTAAACAAATTTGTTCATCAGAAAGTAAAGACCGCATAATTTTTTTATTTTCGCATGCTCATTTCTGTTCTTTTCATTGATGAATACAAACTACGAATAAATATGCGTTTTTTTGAATACACATACTACTTGAAAATTAGCAGATGTCCTGTTCTGAGAAAAGAAATAATTGATCAAGTTTTGTGAGCATAATGTTGCAATAATCTAACGCTGTAATTTAAATTTATTTTGGTTAATTTGAAATCAAATCCATAAATTGCTTTTATTTTTGAATTGTTTTCATTAGTTAAAAGAGTCCGAACATTGCGTTCTTAGTGATAGAAGTAAATAATTTTTACGGCACTTAAATCCCTCGGCACTGAAATTAATTATAATGATGTAAAATGTATTCAATCCAAGAAGAAATCTAAAATTTCCCACTTTTTAAAAAATCTTTGAATCTGTTAGATGTGAACTGGGGAATTTTACTAAATATTGTGATTTTGTTGATGAACAATCATTATTACTCTAAAGTATTTGTGCGTATTATGGTAATTACTTATTTATTGAAATTATTATATTTAAAATTTTAAAAAATCGTTATAATTATTACCTGTTTATTTATTAAAATTACTTACTGTTAATTGTTATTAACCCTTTGAGAACGACTGTCACTTGGGCGTGCCAGCTGCTTTGCACATTCTCTCCCGACTGTCACAAATACGTGCCGGCTCTTGCGGCTTTTAGCAACCGACTGTCACGTCGGCGTGACACCAGCTTTGGCGCAATTTGGCTTAACAAGAAAAAGTGCACCGGTCCTGAGCGCGTATTTACGGATCATACTATGGTTTGGATTGAGGTAGCTTTTGATTGGTTCTCAGCGTCACGTAACTTCGCTTGCAACCAAAATTATCTTTTAATTACGATTATTTGGATATTTCTAGAGATGATGAATTCAAGATAAAGATAATTTTGGTTTCTCATGATACATCAGCTAAGACAAAATCGAAACCCAACTAAAGCGCTCCTAGGCATCTTCCAGAAACGCAAAAGCGAAATCACGTGACGCTGAGAGCCAATGAAAAGCGACCTCAATCCAAACCATAGTAGGATCCGTAAATATGCGTCCTGAGCAGTCACTGTAGTTGGGAAACGTTGGCCAGACGGAATCGCACGTTTTCCGTAGGGTCGTCCTTAACGGTTTAATTAAGAGTGATTTATTATAACACTGTTCAATATTAAAAATTGTCGTTTTCTCTTCTTGCACTTATTTTATGTACAATTTTTCTTAATTCGAATCTTTGGATAAATCGAAGTTTGATTGCTGTTCCTTCAGAATTAAATGCTTTGGCCTAGGGCATAGAAATGTATAAATCCGACCTGTATATTATAAATGAAGTATTTGCAATATTTTTTTTTATCTCAGCTGTAGAACAGAGGAAAATAATAGAATACAACATACAGAAAATAAAACTTAGAGGTTGTTTTTTTTAACTTTTTGCATTTCATTAGCTGCTTCAATAATTTAACACTGGAATTTTCAGCAGTTCCTGAAACGATATACAACTGGAAGATATAATTCAAAATATCTGACAAAATATAAATCTAAAATTGCGTATTTTTATTTTCGTGTTCTTTTATGGAAGGAAAATTAATGAAAGACCAACAAAAAAATTTTATATTGACAAATGATCATCACATTCACCTCTTTGTCTGTAAATAAATCTTGGATATACCAATTCAAAGATCGCTTCTTTATTCTCAAAATATAAATGGAGATTAACGAAGGCTGATGATTTGACATTTCATTATACCAGTTTTACAAATTGTTTTGATTAAAAAGTAATCGAATATCTCGAAGAACTTAAATAGTTTGATCAGAATTACTTTTAGAGTAGCCGAAGAATGACGATCATGTGATTTTTTTCGAAATACTTCTTTATTTATTAAATTTAATTTTAATCTTAAAAATTCCACCAAACAAAAGTAAATATCAGTTGCGAAAATTTTTGCTGAAGGATTTACATTCAATTTCTAAATTAATAAAAAGAAACGCAAATAAGAAAATGGACTTATACAAACTACTATCTCATTTTTAAAGAAGACGCGATATTAAAATATACTGCCAGTATTTAATCCAATCTTAGATTTATTATTTCGCTTTATTCTTTCAGACTTTTACTTAATCATACTTTTAAAACTGTTGTCATTCGTGTTTCGCTCAGTGAACTTTTCACCAAAATTCCTTTATTATTATTATTTTATAGGTCAAGGATTTTGTAGAGCTTACTGTAATCCTAATCAGTTACATTCTTTTTAATATGTTATGCGTAAACACAACTTCGTTCGAATACTAGCCAAATCGAATTAAGTTTGCTGAATCGATTATGATTTCGATATTATTAATCGATAATTATTTCCAAAACAAAGATTATATCGTCACCTATTTAGTAGTGTGAAGTACTATCCGATTTATTTTCTATTTTATCGTAGCGATATTTTTTTCCCAGCTAATTCATTTGTTAAATAGACAATAGCCTCCCGAAATGAGCGAAAATGGTGGTATTAGCTGTTTAGAATTTCGCTGCATATCCTCGGAATGGGTGGAATTTTGCAAAGCGGCATTTCAGTTTCTGCCTTTTAGAAATGCAACGAACCTTTGAATTGTTTCTGTTCAATACAAGAAATAATTTAAATAATTGATAAAAATTATAAATATTACTTTCAGTTTGAAAAACTACACATATTTTATTTGTGTTATGAAGAAGATTAAACTAAAACACAAATTATTATAATCAATCGATTATATCTAGATATTTATCGAAAAAAAACGGGAGGCTTTCTTTAACATTAGCAGGCCTAAATTTCAACTGCATAAATTCAACTTCTGTTTCTGTGAAAAAAAAGTTTTATGTATTCGAGCTAGTTTAATCTGGAGAATTTGAATTTGCATTCCAGATTGAGTGTTGCAATTTGAAAAAAATAGAGTTATTTGCATTTTTGAAATGAAGACGACCGTTTGCATACTCTGTTAGAGACCACTTATCTAGGACAGAAAGTTTTGATTTTAACTTTGCACAATCAGTCCCAGAATGACGAGCAGTGTTCGGAAAGTTTTTTGACGGAGAGCACTAGATCTTCTAAAACACAGTCTTAAATTCAACTCTGTTCACTAATAGTGAAATCGAATCTTTTTCCCAAACTAGCAGTTGAATTTACTGTTGTCAAAAACTTGGGGAAGTAATCTAATCTCACCATTTGGTGTTTTTTGCTTCAAAGTGTAAAAGTGAGAAGGGCGCCATCTATGTGCAGTTAGAAAAAGTGAGGGGAATTAATAATTTGATCTCAATCAGAGGCATTGCCTTTGAAAATAAAGGATGCAATGCAAAACTTTGAACTCTTATTCCTTGTTTAAATCTTAAGCAGAAGTATGAAAGCATGTTGAAATATCGAAGTTTTTATTGACTTGATTGTATAATAAATTGTAGATACAAACTTTACCACTTTAGTTTTAAAAAATTTCTATATATAAATATGTTTGTAACGTACTCTTTGATATGGTGGATGTTTGGCGTAATAGGTTTTTTAAGACGAACCAAGATTTAATCTTGAATCGTTAATATTAATTTGACAGACGTAATGGAAAGCTATTTCGAGCTTCTTGCGGAGTACTCGCATCATTTGATAACATTTGGGTTCCGCATAATAGCATGGGGCCTTCTGCGCGTGCGCAATCTAAGGGGACGAAGCTGGGTGAGGGAAGAGTGATTTTCGCTGCAATCTCGAGTTTGCTTATTCTATCAAACGAAAATTTCATAAAAATATTGAACAGAGCAAACTGCTTTATACTATGAAAAATTAATAATTCACTATGACTTAGGAACAATTAATGAATAATTTAACTTGAAAAAATTGCTAAAACTTTATATTTAAACAAGCACTATGTTTAATAACGCTACGCAAAAGATTGAAAGCCGTAAATGTATTGTATAAAATCATTTGCAAGGAAAATTGATTTGTGTACGAAGCGAGGTTTAGCCTTTTACGTGTTGTTAAATGTTCATCTCTTCCATCATATAAAGATCTAGAAACATAATTATTTTTTTAAAAAATTGGTCGAACTACAGTCTTTAATGATTGATTTAAATGTTTTTCTTAGAGACCATTCTTTTCTTATCCATTGTAGGTTTTAGATCTACTGTCCCACTTACGTAGGAAACTGGACATTTTTGTATAGCAACCTTTCTAGCCTAATAACATGGCTAAAATTTCCCCACAAATTTTTCGTCTAAGTTCTAGACATATTATTTTAAAAAGTAGAAAATCCAGGTTTTCATAGGATTCGTTTAAAATTACTGAATGAGCTGCAGTAATTTAAGCAATATATCATATTTCGGGGAAATGCATATTTTTATGAAATGTAAGGACACTTCATGATGTAAGGAAGACACACCAAAAATACATTTAAATCTAATTACATTATTTAAAACTTTATAAGAAATTACAAAAATTACTATACAATTGAAATTGAAAAAAGTATAGATTCAATATGATTTATTCTTTAGTAAGTGATGTGGGAACCTCTTTTTTTCTATTATTTGGATTAATCGTCGGTTCATAGAACCAGACAGAACTTCGAAGGGGTCCGTGTCAATGTTGTTTTATCAATTTTAAATTGCCGTTTTTAGATCAGACTTGCTTCTGTACTGTCGCCCATTCTTGTAAATATCTTGAGCCAGAATGCTTCAAAGGTGTTCCATTAGATTCAGGCCGGGACTCCGAGATGGCCCTTGAAGAATCTTTACCTGGTTCGCCTTCATACAGGTTTTTGTAGAGCATGTAATATGCATCTGGTGCATTGATTTATTGAAATGTTCAATCTCCTAAAGTTATCAGAAGAGTAACCGTCAACAAAGTATCTCGCAGTACGTCCCGATATAACACTGAATTCATTTTATTTTCAATTAAAACAATTTCGGTAATGCGGCCTAAACCGTGACACATCCCCCTACGAATTGGAGTTTTAAGGAAACGATTTTTCTTTAAGCATATCATACCATTGAACCTTAAATCCGTTTGGTACATCTAAATGAAACTCTTTTTCGTTCGAAAACACCACAGTCGGTGTCAGCGGTTAGATGTTTCCTTTCAAAATTTAAACATGAATCAATACGCCGCTTAGAACATGAAGATTTTCCTTCAATTTCTTGTATACAACATTAGTATTTCTGTGCAGTTCATTTTTTATTGTTCAACTGGCACAGGGCAACTGTATCTCATCTTTAATTTGCGAGGAAGACATTTTTTATTGCAAAAGAGCCTCTGGATCCTCCTCTCTTGCCTTGAAGAAATTATCTTTGACCTTCCTGTTCACTTCTTTGTGCCATAAATACCAGATTTAATGAGAAGGCGGTTAATTGCAGCTTTCGATCGGCCAATTTTTCGTGTAATTTCATCAACACTGTAACCAGCATCTTTAAAAGTTAGTATTTTGCCTTATTCAGTTTCTAAAAAGTGTAATAGTCTCGGCAGAGCATTAAAATAAACAAAAATAAAATAATTCTTTATACTCAAAACTTGTATTTGTTTCCGGAACAGGAGAGAAATGCTTTCTGAGTTTATTTATTCTTTCAGTTGATGGGTGGGGTAATCAGTAGGCGACTTTATACAAGCTGCCATCCGCTAAATTTGCTGATTTTTACATAATCCAAAAAACATTAGGATTTTTTACAAATATATTTCAGTACATTATTCGGTAGCATTAAATCAAGCTGTAAAAAATTTGTATAGTGTGAAATTGCAGTAGTTTTCCATATATGGCGATTTTTCGTCCGACTTTATACTTTTTTCCACGATTGTATTTGTATGTGTTGTAATGTTTAGATTATGCGCTTATATATGGCAGTTTTCTTGAAAGAAAGTTCTTTATCTATATTCTTTTTTTTCTTCCATATCGATATTCTTATTCTCTCTTATTAGGGAGGTAGATAAACAGAAAAATTCGGAATCGGATAGCAATTATGGATTCCCTTCCAAAAAGCAAGAATCGTAGCTCATGCTGCCATCTGTCTGTCCTTGACATAAACAAGTATCAAGTTGTTTGAATTCGAACCAAAGTCCCAACTCAGGAGAAGGAGAAAATCTGACGAATACTATTTATGAGTAGAAAACTTATACTCATGCTGTACAAGAAAAAACGATTTATTTATTTACTTTTATACGTTGTTACAAATATCTATGAAAGCAAAATCATTATATATTCCTTAAAATGTTTTGAGAACAATATGTGAATAAAGGTCTCACAGAAAACATGGTGTATGCATATTTATTGTATAAAGCTGCTTTTAGATATACATTTGTCTAACATTTAAAGGCATACAATTTTCTGATATAAAAAGATATGGAAACTATTATCTTTTTCTTGTTGTATGATGTCTCAAACAGAGAATTTCTGAAGATAAAATATTTGAAACTTCTGTTTCTTTCTCATTTGAATTAAAAAATCAGATTAACAACGTATAAAAATTAATGAAATAAATATCATAGTACATAAAAAACCAGATATTTAAGGGACTTTCCAATTCTTATATCTTTATTGAGATTTTAAAACTATAAATAAATAAAATATTTATATTCTAAAGAGAAAGTTAGAAAACAAAAATGAATTCTGATGAAAACAATAACTATACTACGCTACAATGCAAATGGTAGTAGTGGAATGGTAGCAAATGGCGTCCAAATGGCCACGCATCCAAAAAAAAAATCCTGATATCCGCTTTTAATCCCAAGCTTGTAAACGTTTACCCATTCATTTTTTGTATACGAATTATTTACACAGTTCTCTGCTTTTATTTGTATTAAGAAAATTACAATTAAATGTCTTTTGCTATTATCCATACTTTTGGAAACATTATGAATGGAGTTCCAAACGATATAAAAAGAAATGAAAATTGTCGTGATAAGAAACCAGATAAACGTTACACAAATAACAGTAAATCCTCTTCTAATTTTTAGAGCATTAACCGTTTGGCTGGAATCGTTGAAAAAACATATTTAAAAGAATAGAGAAGAAAACAAACAACTTAAGCAGGCAATATTTGAAACCTAAGTTGATATATTTTTTTTCTTTTCATTAATTGTTTGACTACTGCTATAAATAATTTCAACATTTTATAAAGAAAATGGAAAATTTAATTATTGAAAATCAGGCGTGGGTTATGGTGCAGAATTGGTATACATTTAATAAAATAAGTAAGTGGTTATGTACCTTTGAGTTCAGAATGTACAAATACATTTATATAAAGATACATTGAATAAGGTTGTCCAAACTACAAAATCCGAGGCTGGATAATCCAGAACTCTATTTTTTGTACTCTGAAAAGTTTCATTAAAAATGAAGGGAAAAAATACAATTGAATCAAAACAAAGCCCGTTTATTTAACTTAAAACGTTGATTATTTAGAGGCAGATGCAGCCAATTGGTGAAAACAAATCAATTATCCTCTTTGACAATGGAATATGCTAATTGGCTCCGGTGCGTCTTCCATCAATTTTTTATTTACGTCAGTCGATGTGGCAGCAGCGTACTATTCAATGGCGTAATTACTTGATTTCAGTGACGCGCACTATTGGCACATCTGCGTGTCTGTCCGAGATGTGTTCTTCGCCTGTTTCTCGAGTTATCTTGATCGTTGACCATAAAACTATTACCGGTAGCGATATAATTAATGAAATTTAGAATATTCCACATTTTACGTAAACTTTCTACAAGCATGGCTGTGACAGACTTCCAGGTAAGTTGGCGCTGAAAGATCAGTAAAGTGACACTTCGGCTCGACTCAGGTGGACTAGAAGCCAGGTAAGACTAACTTGCGCTTTTTTAACCTGTTACGGACATTTAGTGCCCTTTGTCATGTGTATGAATCACTCACAGGTGAAGGAGGTTCATCCCCTCTCAGCGAACTTTTGCCTACGGCTCTCCGCTGCACCACTTTTAGTGGCCTAGATCTCTCCACCATGCTGCAGAGCCCAAGGTGAAATTCACCGTTTGAATTCGATCAGAATATTTTACCGAATTTCATGGATAATCCAGGGTACAGAATCGAACAGAGATCAGCCCCATTATTTCGGGATTCAGGGGATTTACTGTATTCCCAATAGTACCGAAAATTAGAATTTAGTATAATACGAACACATCTCGGCAAATAAACTATTAAAACCTTGAAATGCCGTCAAGTAACGCTTATCATTCATTTATAAATAAGAAAATAAAAATCATAGATTATATATAAATCATCATTCATAAGATAACGCAAGCATTATATGTCAATACTTTAAAGATTCAATACGATAAATAATAAGGTAGGCCGAAGAAAACTTGTGAAAAAGAAGATGAAAAGAAGCACAGTTAAAGAATGTGGGTGATTTTTTCAGCGCGTGTTGCATGATTAAGCAATCTGACATGGATTTGAAATAATGATTTGGAAATAAACAACTGCAGGAAATGCAATATTCTTCCTCATACAGTCTGAATCTCTATGATTATTACCCACTTTATCAAAACCTACCGCAAATTTCGTTTTAAAAATTTAGAGGGTTCTGCCTCATCTTGCTGCAAAAAATAAATAAATAAGGATTTTTCAACCTCTGGTCTGAAAAATCATACCATTATAATATGTTGGCTTGATTCGTCTGGGCTGTCTTTGCCTGGCTTGATTGCATTAGCCGTTACATCATGCAATTTATAGAAAGAATGCCAGCCTGAAAACATTATCAAGTTGAAAACACGTTTAATGTTTTGAAATATGTAAAAGCTATAGTTAGTAATAAACTCAAATAACTTCATACTCATTTTTTTTTAGTCTCACGAGAGTTATTAAAATATTCACATTGATTATTCACAATCAATTTCGTTACACGCGTTATAGCATTGTTACAAAATTACTTAAAGCTAATTTTGGTAAATTTATATAATGAAAGAAAAATTGCACTGAAAGAAAGTGGTAACACTGAAAATCTTTTTTAAGTTATCTAAACAATAGTTTTTGTGCGATAATATGCTCTGGAGTTATTGCGAAAAAACGTTAAAATTTCTATTAATTTCTACTGGGGCAGCCGGAAAGTTCTGTGATTTTTCAATGGAAGAGTGTTTTCTTCTAGTTATTTTACTACTGCTGATCAGGAGTGACCTTCATTTAAATTCGGTCTTTTCTACCTTCACTGCATAATTCTAGCTTCTTTTATGGCATAAGTTTTGTTTCAGGGCAGTGCTAAGAATGGAGAGGCAAAAATTCATACAAAAAATTCTATTTCATTAAATAAAAGAAAAATGCTTATAAAATTTGTGCTGTATGTGGGTAAAGTGTTGTTTCTGATGATAGAGTTCGAAGGCAGTTTGAGAAGTTTAAGCGCGAAAATTTCATCCTCGAAAGGATGCTCGTTTTGGATGACCATCCTCTGTAAAGGTGGACCAATTAGAAGGACTTATCTCTGAAAACCCACTTTATACAGTTCAGGAACTATCACATAGGCTAAATATTTCAAAAAATGCAGTACAAGATCATTTGAATAAGATTGGGTACGTAAGCCGCTACAATCTATTGGTTCCCCATACAGCAGCATATGTTTGATCAAATTTCGGCATATTCTTGGTTGACACAAAATGAAGAACTTCCTTTTTCGAAACAGTTCATTATTGGAGATGAAAAGTGGATACTCTTCAATAACGTTACAAGAAATAGATCGTGGGAGAAAGCCAAATAAACCTCCAAAAAGTAATGATTTGTATATGGTGGGACTACAAAGGAACTTTTTAAAATGAATTGTTCCCACCAAATCTGACAATAAATTCGGGAAAATACTATTCCCAAATGGCCGTTTTAAAAGCAGAAATCGAAGAAAAGCGGCCCGAGGTGTTGTCTTCTGAAGAATTACAATTCTTGGCCCCAGATTAAAATGAATGTTAGACAAAGACTAATTGAGTATGGCAAGGATGTTTTGTGCCACACCTCATATTCACTAGACCTTGCCTTCTAAGATTTTCAGCACTTCAGGTCCGTTCAAAATGCTCTTATTAGCTTGCCGTTCACATTTTTAGAAACTGTCAAACAGCACTTCGATTACTTCTTTACAAATAAATCTAATGACATTTTTAAAAAAGGAAAGGAAAGGAAAAAAGGAGAAAAGGAAGAAAGGAAAGGAAGGAACAGGAGGGGCTCGTCCACTTTCTCTCTACCAGCTGACGTCACTTCACGTCACATGATATTGCTCTGGTTAGCGACAGACATTGTAGTGCGATGGCGAACAACGGAACGCAACGCCAAAACTGCCTACGATGATTTGACATGACTTGATGTGCAGGGCAGTGACCGCCATCATAATTCTTTCGCTTACATCTGTTTTCTATTTAAATGTTCGTGCCGTCTTAACTGTTTGTGTCGCCATCATTAAATTCCGAAAATAGCAAAAGTGGTTTTCTTCTGACTTCGTATCACTACACACGGGACCTAGACTCCCATACTACATATATTATGTTGAGATATACAAGGATGTTATAATTAATGTTTGCCTATTCAGAAAGCTCTAACCCGGTTCTATGACTCCAAAAGAAACAAAATTTGACTAGAAAGATATACAATGATCCTTCTATGAAGACAAGAAAAAAAATGAGGCGGCACACTGTGTTGCATAAAAATGGTATTTTGAGCGAACAAAGACTTTACAATGAGAATTGAATTTATGGGGAGATTTAGTCAAACTAAAAATGAGTGAAATGAAATATCCAAGAATTTTGCTGCAGTAATAAAAAGTAAAATAAAATAAAAAAGATCAGCAAAAATCCCATCGGATATTTTTGCAGCTCCACATATTTATGAATATTTTAAAATTTTCTTTCTTCATTTTAACGTTGGACTACGTTCCTCCCATTGGGGTCTCAGGAAGGAATTTGACTCACACGCCAAAACGTCACAAAAAACGTTGTATAGAAGATCCTCTATATCTCGGTAACTACATATGTTAAAAACATAACTAATGTCTTATTTTAGAGATAAAGGGTAACAACACAAGTTACAAAAAAGTGAAAATCGATTGCCGGTTCCGAGACTACTGCTAGGAAACAAAAGGTCACGCAGGTAAAGTAAGTCCCTACGCCTTTAACATCAGCGGCTATTGGAAAAAAGACAGCCTTCCGTCATTGTTTCTCTTCTCTTTGCGATTTTCATAAAGCGCATCCCTTGTACAACTATATATTACTGAAATTTTATTTCATTTGGAGCCCTAGAACCGAGTCTAAGACCTTCTCGTGAGACAAACTTTAATTATAACTATAATCATGATTATAATATATAAAATTCGTTTTGAGATAGTTTTTCGTAATATGTTATGTGTTTTCCATCTTTGAAAGTGTTTGCAGCTAGTTATGATCGAAGTAGTTTTGAAAAGTGGTATAAAGATAAATTTTTACGTCTTTGGAAAATCTGTTAAATTTACATGTATTTTCATTTTTCAATAACTTGTCTATGTCAATTTTAGAACCTTTTTAAGAGTTACTCTTTCCTTTGCTATCAGTTTGTGTTTTTAACATAGATATATTTTTACAGATTTCTAATTAGAAAATACTATCCAATTTGAAAAAAAAAGCTGTAATTGTTTAATTAGAATATCTGCCACTATCCTGACGACAATAAATTCAGAATTGAGCCTTAATTAAAAAATAACTTCAGATAAGATAAATAAATTACTTGCCGTTGATTGGCAGTCCACTTGGATAAATTATAGTATAACAGAAATGGTATTTTGATCATATGTATTGAAAAGACAATAAATCTTATTTGAATGCACTACCTTCATTACCACTATTTTATATAGAACTATACTATATAAAATTTGTTTAAATTTTTATTATAGGTTTTACACCCAAGTATCGTGTAATTTGAAATTGCTGCTGTTGATTCAGGCGGCATAGGCAAAATAAGAACGAAATGTGATCACTGTCTTTGTGTCAGAACATTGGAGGTTTCAATACTATGTCCGATAAACAACCACAGCGCCACTCGATGGGCAGAATGCCATCTCACTGCCGATAAGCTCCAGTTTATAAATCGTAACGTACTGTCACTCAAAAAAGTATTGGGACACTTGGCATGCATAACATGTAAAGCTATTTATAACAATATTAATCACATTAAAACAAAATTAATCACGAAATGCTCTAACAATTGGTATACAGTATATGAGGAAAATTTTCTTGCTATTTTATGATTACAATTTGATCTAGCCTTTTAAATACAATTTAAACGCAAACAGTTGTCAAAAAAGTATTAGGTTAATTTTGAAATGAAATTTAAATATATAGCGCATCAATAAATTTAATTTACTACAATTTTTTTAGACTATAATTTTAGACATAAAGTATGCTCCAGCAGAAAAGGTTTCATATGGAACAAGTAATGAGAAGCAAAAGATATTTCGGTTGATGTGCGAAATCTGGTAATATGGCATTGGAAAATAGAAAATCCAGTTCGTTGTATAGGACAAATCTTGCTTGAAGCTCGGTAAGTCTACTGTTTTTTAATATTATTCGCAGGTTCAAGAAAACATATAGTATTGAAAACGAGCAAGATCAGGGCGTCCAAAAGGGGCATTTAGTGAACGCAGAGGAGCGGATGTGGAGACAGTTCAAATTAATACAAGAACAGCGCTGTAAAATCGACTCTGAAATGTAAAATGGGTTCAGAAATCCTTAAATCCTGAAACTGTCAGAAATATTTTTAAGAAAACATAAATATCCTTGGCAGAGTGGCTCCGAGAGAAAGCCCTACATCAAAGCAAACAAATCAAAAATAGACTGGCATTTACTAAAATGTACATAAAGCAGCCAACAGAATTTTTTGGGAAAATGTAATTTTTGTGGATGAAAACAAATCCTAGCATTTTCGGATCGGACGGCAAGCAAAGTTTGGCGCACCAAATACAACGTGCATATCAAAATTTGCGACCTACTGTAAAATATAAATTGGCAACCAAATTAGATCTGGGTTGCATGGCAAGCTCTGGTGTAGAGAACTGGAGCTTTACAGATGGTGCAATGAATAAATACATTGTACCTTGACATTCTCAAGCGAAATTTAATGCAAGTGCGAGCACCTTGGGAATCTCAAGACTTTAAAATTGTACTAGAGGAAAACGACCAAAATATGTGCTGATATCTGCAAGTTATGGGTCCTCTACAACTGTCCTGGTGTGTGATTAAAACCCCTGCCCAGAGTCAGACCTTAATTCCATTGAACATGTGTGGGATTATTTGCAGCAAAAAAAAATCAATGAACACAATATTTGTAACAAGCAGGAGTTAAGAAATTATCTGATCGAAGAGTGGGCCAAAATCAACGGATCATTTTGCGCAAAAATGATCAAATCCATGTCAAATTGACTGCAAGATGCCATAAAGTGGAAGGGTGGCCCAACAAGAAATTAACTGTCAAGTTCATGTTTTTTTATTAATTTATTGGACAGTGTCCCAATACTTTTTTGAGCAAATTTTCAGGCTTGATTTCTTTTACTTTAAATTGTAATGTAATTACATTAATAAATGAATTTTGTTTGAGTTACTATGATTTGCATTTATCAAAATGTGATATACTTCTTTTTTTGTTTCATTTGTATATTTAAGTTATATATTATGATAAAATCCTGTGAACTTGTATTGTGCCCCAATACTTTTTTGAGTGACTGTATATATATGACTGTTCTCGATAATATCTTTTATATTCAGATAAGCGTTGAATTACCATTACGCCCATAGCGATAAAATTTAAAATTTTCTTTCAGAAGCGAAAGAATTAAAAAACTGCATCAGTTATTCTTGTAGCGAAATATTAAAATACAGTGTTATTATTAAAAGCTTGCTGAGAAAGAGAGACAAAATTATGATTTTTCTTTTTAGTTCTTTAATTCTGAATTTCTTTATATATCATATTTATATTATCACTGCTTAATATCCATTTAGGAATGGGCTAAATGAAAAGTTGCACCACTTTATTTTTCTTGAATTTAAATAAAGTGGTGAGATACCTCATTCATTGGAAATTGTCTTTTATACGTGCTTTCCTGTAAACGCTGCAACGGTTTTTAATGTGACTGATTTCATAATACGAGGTAATAAGTTCAATAAATTTATTTGCTACAAATATGGGCCACAAATCAGCTAAGCAGGAGAAAGCAACTCTCAAGATGGAAATATAATCTTCTCTCTTTCTCATTTATTTAATTAAATGGTAAAAGCGGTGACTAATTTCTTTTTCGTTTGGTGGAAACTGAACCAATTGAAAAGTGATGCTACTTACGAAGGAAGAACAGATTTACATTATTCTGTTGGCTGGGATTGGTACCAACCGTAATGTACCACGTACTGTCAATGCGAAGCACGGAACGCAGACACCCATGACATCGTGGCAAAACTTATCGTGAGATTCAAAAGAACGTGTTCCGTCGCCTATGCAAGCAGATCTGGAAGTCCAAAGACGGCAAAGATGAAGGTACCTTTACACACACACACACACACACACACACACACACACACACACACACACACACACACACACACACACACACACACACACACACACACACACACACACACACGCACACACACACACACACAGGTATATCAGTTATCACAGGTGCTAACAGCGATGGTCAAGAATATGACGAAAGGGTCCCGACGTCACTCCGAGCGGATGAGAATCAGCCAAAGCAGTGTCATGCGCATTTTGTGGGCTAACAAATGTTGCTTTCCCTGCAAAACCTTTAACCATAATGGTTACAGGCTCAGTGGCATGGGGCGGCATTCTGTCGCTGTGTGCCGACCTGGAAGGGAGACACGTGGAACATATCCCGTAACTGTAGCATCATGTGATACAATTTGTACGAATAAAAGAAACATTAGTCACCGCCTTAACAATTTGTATGGAGACTTATGACTCGCCCTGTATTTTTGTGAATTTAGCCATCGAGAGCATCTGGGAATGAAATCTTCGAGTGTGTATATATGTGAATTAAAAGACAAAACAATTATGTTTCTCTAAAAAAATTCATAAGAAGTTGCCTTTCCTGCAAAATTCCGCCATAAGGAAATCTTTTCCTTTAAAGGCGCGTATTACACTTGGGAGTCGAACAGTTTGTTTGAAGAAATTATTTTAAAGTCAAACCAACTGTGAATTATAAGAAAGGTGCAAAATGCTTCGAACCATTAATCAGCGTTTTTCAGTCGCCAATGGAGGGGGAAGGTTTGAAAGTCCTTTGGAATAAGACTTGATTTGCAGATCTGACCTTGCTGATTCGAAAGAGTTTCACGCCGATCGACGGGCTCTCGCACGAACTCATCCCAATGTGAAACTGTGGCGTCACTTTGTGTTCCAGCTTGAGAGACGACAGGATTTGGTTGTCTACGAGAGAACTGCTAGCGTTTTAGTAACAAAGATTAGCAACGATCAAGGGTGTAGTGAAGCTTCAACGCCGTTCCGGTACTGCTATTTTCTAAAAGAGAAATAAATAAGAAAAATTGATAAAACGTCCTTAAAACAACGTGATTTTTTTCACTCAGGTTAGAGCGTCCTGGAACTGCTTATTTTGAGACTTCACCACTGGCACCGATTAATTAAAAATTAACAACTTTCACTGCCGCAATAGTTATTCTTGAAGACTTCAGCAACAGTAACTGTATGGCCACTCGGTTATTATGTGTCTCCTGTTACGGTAATTTTTCGCACAGCTCTAGAGCCGCTGTCCTCGTTCCACGAGGCCCTGGAAAGCCTTAAGGCTTATCGCTGTGATAACTGGCGACGCATTTAGGAAACTGGGGTAGGTGGAGAGACTCAAAATAGCTATGTGACTTTCACTGCCGCAGTAGTTATTCTTGAAGACTTCAGCAACACTAACTCAACAATAGATGCTCGGGGTATCATGTGATATTCCTGTTATGGCTTTTTGGCAGATCTAGGAGTCGCAGCTCGCCTCGTTCCTCGAGACCCTGGAAAGCCTTAAGTCCTCTTCTACGTGCATCGCTGTGCTAGCTGGCGACGTATTTACGAGATTGGGGTATGTGGAGGGCCTCAAAACATTTCTGGGAGTATCATATTATCATAATCCGCCACTGGTCTCTTAAAATGGTGTCTCTAATATAGCCAATCTAAAGCATCTCAACAAATATTGATCTCACTTCCATGATTTCTGATCATTAGCCTTGTTTTAAGACATTGTTCACAATTTGAAATTTTTTACTCAACATTACCTAAAATATTTTTTTTCTAACTTTTGAAGAACAATATTTGATGAAATTAAAGTTTCATCAATAAATACGCAAAAATTCCGTAATTTTTAAAACGGCTCTGAGTTTTCTAAACAGCTAAAGAATTTAAAGTCCTATTAAGTGTGATACCTTCTTTCATTTTAAAGAAAAATTATCAATATATTCTAGAAAAGAACTAAAATAGACATGTTTGTCTGATAATTCGTTCGTTTGCCAAAGGAGAAATACATTTAATAACGTAGGAAATATTTTCCTCTAAGATAGGTATTTTTTTACAACCATAATTAGAAATTTTCTCCAAATAAGAAAGAAAAAAAACCACAACAATATACTATCTAAAGAACTTTATATTTTCGCTAATATTTCGATAATATGTAACAGTTAGAATTTCCAAGTGCTCCTGCTGCCATCTAGAAGTAAAAATCAGAACTAACCCTTCACTTACAAAGTTAATTACCAACTTCAACCTTAACAATTTTTTTGACGAATACTGCACACCGCAACTTGGAAAGGTTTGTGAAAGAATATTTTAATCTTCAGGTCAAATTGTACACACATGGAAACATTTACAACCAGTATTTCTGCCAGCTTCTTCAATGAAAATGAGCAAACATTATTCAAAAAGCTATCTTGATTTAAAACTTTCCAGTAAAATAAAAACTTAATTTATTTGTACACATTATTAATTAATACTTCATTTTCCTATTTTTCCAATTTATTTCTTCATTCATGGGAGCGAATTAATTTTTTGTTCGTAGATGAGATCCTCGAGTATTTTTGTAGTTGAAAAATTCACTCTTGGGAAACAGTTAAGAAGACTTGTCATAAATTACTCATCATTGGTGTTTCGGAATTGGCTACACTTCTTTAATGTATGCTTAGTAATCATTTGCATGTGCTCTACAAAAATTATCATCTGCCCCTATTAAATGTAACGGTAAAATGTCTTAACATTTTATAGACTTTATCGAAGTCTTTACTGAAGAATGTTTATCTCCAAATATTCCTCATTAATTAACAATTTCTTCTTTTCGTTTTCTTAAGGCATTTTTTCATAAATATTTTAGCATTCGGAAACTTTGTGTTAAAATATAACTGAATAATTCCTAAAACGTCAGATTCTAATAATGTATTTAGAAATCTAAGAGAACTTTTTCTTTTATATTCTTGTGGTGATCCTGAATTCTTCCAGATGACGTCACTCTTGGAACTACTTATAAATATAAAAAATACTTATATATAAATAAAGAATCGATGTTACGCAATACACGAGAGGTGGACGAGGCAGTGGACTTGTTATGTCATGCGCTATCTAGCTGAATTTTTATCTTCCTGTGTTCCATTAATATCATACTAGCATTTTCTTAATGTTTTAATAAATGCTTTTGAATTTTTATTCTTAAAGTGTTTGGTGAATTTTCATGAGCATTTGGATGTAAACTTTTATCATAACCAAGTATACATATTCCTTTTAAGGTTAAGAAAAGATTAAGTAGAATTCTCAGTTTTTTTTAAAAAAAGAAGTCAGAAATAAGAGAAAGTGCATAATGCATATTTATAACCATTTACTAATAGCAAGTAAAATATCGATTAAAACATAAATCAGATATTTTATCATACAACATTAAAGCTAATGGAACTCAGCCATGCAATAAGGGAGTTGGAACCCTTATTCCGAAAATGTCAAATTGGCCACTTCGGTGTACCTTTTCTCACAATCTGTTATAGATACATGTTTGAAACTTTTTATACAAGTAAAGTATATCTTTATCATTATATTGAAATGAACTTTTTGAAAAAAATATTTATAACCATTTACTAATAGCAAGTAAAATATTGATTAAAACAAGCAAAAAATCAGATATTTTGTCATACAAGCATTAACGCTAATGGAACTCAGCCATGCAATAAGGGTTGGAACCCCTTATTCGAAATGTCAAATTGGCCACTAAGTTACCCTTTTCTCACAATCACAGTATAGATACATGTTTGAAACTTTTTTATACAAGTAAAGTATATCTTTATCATTATATTGAAATGAACTTTTGAAAAAATATTTATAACCATTTACTAATAGCAAAGTAAAATATTAGTTAAAACAAAAAACAAAAAATCAGATATTTTGTCATACAGCATTAACGCTAATGGAACTCAGCCATGCAATAAGGGAGTTGAAACCCTTATTCCGAAAATGTCAAATTATTACTTCGATGCCTTTTCTCACAATCTTTTATAGATACATGTTTGAAACTTTTTATACAAGTAAAGTATATCTTTATCATTATATTGAAATGAACTTTTTGAAAAAAATATTTATAACCATTTACTAATAGCAAGTAAAATATTGATTAAAACAAAACAAATCAGATATTTTGTCATACAGCATTAACGCTAATGGAACTCAATATACATGCAATAGGGTTGGAACCTTATTCCGAAATGTCAAATTGGCCACTTCGATGTACCTTTTTCTCACAATCTGGTATAGATACATGCACGAAACTTTTTTATACAAGTAAAAGTATATCTTTATCATTATATTGAAATGAACTTTTTTTGAAAAAAATATTTATAACCATTTATAATAGCAAGTAAAATATTGAGTTAAAACAAAAATCAGATATTTTGTCATACAGCATTAACGCTAATGGAACTCAGCCATGCAATAAGGGAGTTGGAACCCTTATTCCGAAAATGTCAAATTGGCCACTTCGATGTACCTTTTCTCACAATCTGTTATAGATACATGTTTGAAACTTTTTATACAAGTAAAGTATATCTTTATCATTATATTGAAATGAACTTTTTGAAAAAAATATTTATAACCATTTACTAATAGCAAGTAAAATATTGATTAAAACAAAAACAAAAATCAGATATTTTGTCATACAGCATTAACGCTAATGGAACTCAGCCATGCAATAAGGGAGTTGGAACCCTTATTCCGAAAATGTCAAATTGGCCACTTCGATGTACCTTTTCTCACAATCTGTTATAGATACATGTTTGAAACTTTTTATACAAGTAAAGTATATCTTTATCATTATATTGAAATGAACTTTTTGAAAAAAATATTTATAACCATTTACTAATAACTTAAAGTAAAATATTGATTAAAACAAAACAAAATCAGATATTTTTTGTCACTTTAGCATTAACGCTAATGGAACTCAGCCATGCAATAAGGGAGTTGGAACCCTTATTCCGAAAATGTCAAATTGGCCACTTCGATGTACCTTTTCTCACAATCTTTTATAGATACATGTTTGAGCACATACAAGTAAAGTATATCTTTATCATTATACAAATGAACTTTTTTGAAAAAAAAAATATTTATAACCATTTACTATGTAGTAAAATGACCAGTTAAAACAAAACAAATCAGATATTTTGTCATCACAGCATTAACGCTAATGGAACTCAGCCATGCAATAGAGAGTTGGAACCACCATTCCGAAAATGTCAAATTGGCCACTTCGGTGTACCTTTTTCTCACAATCTGTTATAGATACATGTTTGAAACTTTTATACAAGTAAGAAGTATATCTTTATCATTATATTGAGAATGAACTTTTGAAAAAAACTCAAAAATTTATTTTTTACATTTTTTCTTGTGTCAAAATAAGGTAAAATTTCACTATGTCTAATTAAATATTTTGTCAATTTTTAAAAAATTAAAAAATAACCAAAAGCTCATTTCAGTATAATGAGAAAGATGTTCTTCTAGTTATATAAAAAAAATTTCAAACATCTTTATCTATTGAAGTTGAAAAAGGTACTCCAAATAACCAATTTAACATTTTGTTTTGACAAAAAAAATTTGTAAAACAATGATTTTTTAAAATCATTTTCGTATAATGAGAAAGATGTGCTTTACTTGTATGAAAAAATTAAAACATGAATCTAAAACAAATTTTGAGAAAAGGCCAATCGAAGTGGCCAATTTAACATTTTTTTGTTTTGACAAAAAATTTGTAAAACAATTTTTTTTTAATTCTTTTAAAAAAATCATTTTTAGTATATTGAGAAAGATGCGCACTTGTATAAAAAATTTTCAAACATGAATCTACAACAGTGAATTTTAATTTAGACAATTGTATTTTTTTTTTTTCGGAATAATTCTTTATAAAAAACTCAACTTCTATTTCATAGATTTCTACTTCACTACTGAAAATTGTATTTGTTTGTGCCTTTTTTTACCTATGCAAAATTAAAGGAAATAAGTTGAACATCAGATTCCTTATAATACAATAATTAATTTTGAAAAAATGCAGAATCAGAAATTTTTCATTAATATCCTGAGAAAACAGTTATATCTCAAACTATACACCTTGGTATTGGTTCCTTCTTTCATAATTACATCCAGTTTCACTTTAATTACCGCACCTCCCTACATTTTAAACCATGAACGTCATATCCCTTTATCGACTTCCACGTAGACGATAAAGAATGACAAAAACTTCGGAACTCCCGAAAAATAATTATATTCTCTATGGAAAATTACAGAGAGAACTTCCTTCCTAGCACTAATTGAAAAAAATACTGCAGGATGTTGCGAAGTAGAAATATTTGAAGGTCGCTCTGATTACAAGTTTAAGTTAAAAAAAGTGATGCCAATTTCTTTTTGGTTTGGTGACGAATTCCTTTAGATTTTGCCCATGTGACAGGTAAATTACAAGGCATCACTTTTCTGTGGCAATTAGTAGCTATTGTTGGCGGAAAAGTCACCACGCTCAGTCACATGTGAAGATTACGCAACTATTTTTGAAAGTGATTCAAATAAAAATGACGCAAAACGAAAAGTTGATAAAAAAAAAATCATTTCATTCCAAACTAAACTAACAATTGCACAGTTTTGTAGAATTTCGGTGGTTGCGCCCGTTTATAGCAAACATTAAGAAACGTGAGGAAATACAATATTAAATCTTCTTGTTATTACTTTCTCGTAAACAAAGTATACAAAGAGAAAGTATTGTGGCTTAACTAAACATTCAACTCAGTTTTGACAGATCTCCTCGTTTTAGACCTCCCTGAGTCAGAAAAACACAATTTTGGAATCATGTCTGTCTGTGTGTCTGTCTATGTGTCTCTGAACGATAATTCGAAAACTATTAGAGCTACGGGAATGAAATGTGGATGTGATCTTTACACACAATTTGTAGATTTCTACCAAATTTTAGACAAAATCCGTATACGGAAAGTCCGTCTGTCTGTCTGTCCAAGTTCTTGTGAACACTATAACTCAAAAACTTGAATAGCTAGATGGATAAAATTTCGTACACGGTTTTATCGTCATGAATGTAGATTCGTACAAAATTTTGGACCAAATCCGTCAAAGAGTTGACTGTCTGTCGGTCTGTATAATCGCATACTTGTAAAAATTATAGCTCATAAACCCTTTGTCTTAGATAAATAAAAAATAGTATTACGGTTGCTAACATTAATTATAGATTTGTGCCCAAATTTCGTTCTAATCGGTTAAAAAAAAGGCGTTAAAATTGCATATTCAATTTTTTTAATCCGATTCTCCATGTGCGTGCGTACTGGTAGCAATCTCTGAGCACGCGGAAGGATTACGTCACTTTGTCCTTGAGCCGGCAATAGTGGAAACAGTGTGTGTTTTTATCGGCACACATCTCTTTGAATATGATTCTTCATCTAAATATTTTACAATCACTATAATCTACAATGAAAAACCTTCCGATAGTCATGGGATTCTGGGTTAGTAGTAGGTTCGAATTTTTTTTATCCACGTGGGGGTGAAGGGAAACAGCACCTTTTTGGAGAAGTTTACGAGAAAGTGTATGGGAGACCACTCCCTATGGTTTTTTCATCTGCATGATGATAAAAGGAGATAAACAAGTTATAGGAAAAGTTAACTAATAGGAACGCTTTTAATCTTTTTTGTGTCCCTTGAATTTCCCGTTAATATAATATTGCAATATCGTCTATAATTTAAATCTGTTTTGGTGAATTCAAAGTTAAAACTAAAGCTTGCTTTAAATTCTGAATTGTTTTCATTAGTTAAATTGGTCCGCACCTTGTGGCCGTACTGATCTAAGTAAATTATTTTTAAGGCGCCTGATTCCCTTGAGAACTATAATGCCGAACAATGTTTTCAATCAAATAAACAATTTAAAATTTCTCACTTTTAAGAAAATCTTTGGGCCCATTAGAAGTGAACTGTATTGACAACTTTGAAGTTTTGTTGCACAATTGTTTCACTCAAAGTGCTGTATACTGTTTATTATGTTTACCTTTATTGAAATTATCACTTTTAAAATTATGAAAAAATAATATAATTAATATCTTTAATTTATTAAAACTACCTTCTGTTTCTTTATTAATTATGTGTTATTTATGAAAAAATTGTCAAATAGAAATATAAATGTTTGCTGCCGTTCTTAGTTAACAAAATTGTCGTTTTCTCTTCTTGTACTCATTTTTACCCAGTTTTTCTTAATTCAAAATTTTGAATAAATCGAAATTTTATTTGGTTCCGTCGAATTAGCCACGTTCCAGTATATATCTTGTTGGGTTGAGAAGAGCGAACTATTTTTTTCCACTGCGCGCATGAATATCTGTGTGAATCAACGCCTTCCGCCTTTTCCTAGCACATTCCTTCTTCGAGTCGTAACGATGATACTTTGTATGCCTCGCTGTGTGAGTAGTTGTTATAATACTGTCTTCTATAGGTCCTTCTATTTGTTAATAAACGTTTTGTCCTGAAGCTAAGTGATCTTTGTAGAAGGAACAACATATCTGAATTGAAGATGTATAAAATTTAAGATTGAAATGAAATAATAATTTATCTATTTTGGTGAGAAAGCTCTACATTCATGTCATATAAGGCAAATCAGGGCAAGCTCAGACTAACATTTTAAAAGTTCAGCAACTCAAGTGCCTTAAACTTCAATAAGTCAACAAAAATTTCGAGACTCCACTGGTATCGAATTCCAGTGGCGGACTTGCCAGGTTGCCAGCTTGCCCGCCGGCAAGTGGGCCCACTTGCACATAAATCAATATGGGCCCCCAGGATATGTATGTGTGCAAGAGAGAGAGCGAAACGGAAAGGAAATAACTCTTTTTCTAGCAAATTTCCTATGAACTCTCATACTTAATTTTCAGTTTGGTTAAAAAATTCACAAAATAATAGTATAGTTTCAGATATAGAATGTGCTATACTCCCACCAAAATTATTTCCAATTCAGTCATAAATTTCACTTTAATAATATCTATAATACTTGTAAACTGTAATTAATTATATATATAACCGATTTCTACATTAGGAATACAGTATAGTAACTTATTAACTTTAATTTATTTTATTTAAAATGTCTATTATGGCACTGGTAACATTATTATACCCCATTAACTCCTGGTAACCAATATTTTCAAATTCAGTCCACCACTGTCTAATTCTAACCCCGAAAAGAGGAAAGTCGATACAGCGTATGGGGGTACACAGTGGGGGGAGGACCAATTTGGAAAATATTGGTTGTCAGGAAAAAATGAAGGCCCACTCACATCCACGATGCTATTTAATTTTTATAATGTATAGGTATCATTTTTAACTATGTTATGAAAATTTTCAACTATAATTTTTGCATCACATTGGGTTCCCAGTAACGTCCTGCTCCCCCCTTCCTCTTAACTTCAGAACAGAGGCAGCTGTAGTCATAAGAGTGGCGTCTAATTATAGTAAAGTTGCTATGCACTACGGAATGAGACCTTTTAAAGCGCCACCTAGCATCAAAGTTCGAAATTAGCGTTTTGAACCCGAAAGCTGTCTGAGATACGGGAAAGAAAGTAAAATACGAAGTTTCAGAGTCATCGATATTGTACGAAAAGACATATTGCGCATATTAGAGATAAAAATTAAAAGCACAACACTCGCATATTGGTTTGGTAGGGATTTTCACAACTGTGTTGTCACGAGAAACGAAAGAATGAAATGGTTACTTGTTCTTATTTATCCTTCTTGTTGCCACAAAGCTCATCTGGACTGCAATCATTAATTAAAAGCTTGGACCAATCAGCCTCTTATTGAAAATTCAACACCAAACATTAACCGAACAGCGTATTTGATGTCGTACTTCTATAGGAGATTTATAATTTTCTATTGCCCAGTAATGAGCATTCTCTGTGTTGTGCGCGCCATCACGCGAAAAGCATGCCTCTTTCGTACATATCATCTCTGAAGGAACGTTAGCTGTACTACTATTTGATTCATGATGAAATTGCACAACCTCTCTCAGCATCTCCTGCTAATAGTGCCTGCAGAGGGTTTGAGTGGTATAGATGAGGACGAAATTCGTTCAAAATTTTCGAAACGCATTTTTCTGAAGACATACGGTCTACTCCTCACGCCACGCCTTTGGAAATCGCGACCAAACTAATGTGAGATTTATGGGCTCTATTATTATCATTAGCTTGAGCACGATGTCTTTTCGCACTAAATTCGATTATGCTTAACAATTTTGTATTGTTCGTTTTAGTAGCCCGAGGCTAGCATTTTGGACGATTTTACACCAGAAAGGGGTGACAGGCAATAAGTCAACTGAGGGCATTTCCGGAGTTCTTTGTAAAATGTAAACACCTCCCCTTCCATTCTTCACTTTCCCTCTATTTTAATGAAAATAAATCCGACTGGCGCATGTGCAAAACCGCGAGAGTTTCGGAATCCGAGAACATACTATATTTAACATTTTCCCCATATATCATGCCTTTTTCGAATTAGAAACGATAAATTCTAAGTTTTCCGCTTGGTGCTCAATGGTGTCATTGTGTAGCGCATTTTCACTTTACTATGGACGAGTTTTCTGCTTTGTTTGTTTACATTTAAGTGCCTATACTACGTAATTCCGGCGTAATGCTAAGTCAATGGAATCTTCAAAGTGGAAGTCCAACTTACAAACAGATAAAGTCGAGGTTTTAATGCAAGTAAACAAACCAGAAAACTAGCCCATAAGTAGACACGGCTTTTATGATTATCACTACCGTTGTTCTTAAGTTAAGGAGGAGGCCCAGGGCGTAAGAGGTACCTAGAATTAGAAAGCATATTGATAGTTGAAGAAGTAACAGTATATTTGTAATATTTTTATTCCAGAGGCAAATCAGTTTTTCAATAAATCTATCGATAGGCAGGAATAAAATGTTTCCTAATAAATAGGATGATATCGCAGAATTATACTAATTGATGAAAAAGAAAAAGATTCGAAGTGTGACAGCAACAAAACAAGATATTCAATGTATTAGTTTATTACAAATTTATCATTCTTTGAAAATACTGTTTATGATATTTCCTCTTTTTATTTCGAGGAAACTTTAGTTGCCTGCAGACCAACCCAGTGTTTAGCACCGCTATGAAACTTTAAATTCAACTCAGAGCAATAGATCACAGTCATGAACAGAAATGGAGCTCTATTATGGTTACGTTTCGAGAAAGCAGAGTTTTCGGACTGACTTTCCGTACTTCCCGTCGAGTGGCGCTGTGATCTACTTAAAGAAAAACTCGGAAAGGAATATTTGTCTTCTCATTCTGGGCGAGGCAAATGCTACGCATGTGAATAAACGGTTGAACTATTTTCCGAATATCTGATTCGATACAACAATGAAATCAGTGCCGATCATATTAAGCAAAGTCACGGAAAACGCAGCTTTGTAACAAAATCAAAAAAAAATTTGTGTCCTGCGCACGCCTATCGGCGCGTTGACCAGAAGTTAACTAATTTAAGTAGATAAAAGAGAAAAGTTAAAATGTCTGTAAATATAAATTCAAATTAAAACTAAACAAGAGGCCAGGGTATTTAGATAGAGCTATTTTTGGAGTTATGTTATAATAGTACTGAGTAAAATATTTTTTTTCGGATAGTATCATCAGTAATCATATTTTTAAAATCTCTCAGGACGCTCGAGAAATTTTTAAATATTTCCTGCATGTCTTTGATTCCATGCAAGAACACGTGAATGTCATAGTTTATTGTCGGAATTTCTATTACACTAAAATCTGTCTTTAACGTGTTGGTTTTTCTCGATTGACATTCATAATACTTCTTTTAAGACTAAACAAACATTTATTAGAACATTAAAAATTACTAATACATTCCGTATCTGCGTACATCGTAACTTCGTTCAGCCGTACTCTTTTTAAAATCAAATTCAAAGTAAGTAAACATCTGGCTGTTCCACTCATCTGATATCATACACAGTTATAATACTAAATAAATTGAAGTCATGCTTTTAGTCAGCATTGATATTAAAAATGCTTACAAACGATATTGCAAGGACCTAGAAAATATATTATTATAGACAGTTATCTTTATAGACAGTTTGAGGATTTCTGCATCTGATGTTTTTGTGCGTGTATTAATATTTTTACTAACATATTTGTTTGCACTTAATCCCTTAAGTATCGCTTTGTTCTTGCTATCTAATAAAATGACCCCTACTGTTTCAAAAAGAGGCTGCCGTTTTTATTCATCTAAGAAGGCATAGAGTACTTGAGATGCTTACGGATTCTACTTAATTTTCGTGTCAAATTATAAAGTTAATTAATGATTAAATTTTAGATTATAAGCTTAAAAATGCGATAATTCGCTGCACGTCAATATGACGGGCGCGTGGCTTAATGGGTTAATGATTCGTCTTACAAATAATCGCTGATATAAAACTGTAGTTCATAAATATATAAATTATGCAATTTTATATACTGATACAAATTTTTATATTTAACTATTTTTAACGGCAGATTCAAGTCTTTTTCGTTTGCTACCCACTTTACTTTTTTCCACAGCATCTTCCATATTTTTTCTTTTTCTTTCTTTCTTTCCTTCTTTTTTTCAACAAGGTAGTTTTCGCCGACTGAAATATCCCATATTTTTGGTAGTATTAACTTGCTTTATTTCTTGATCGATTTCAGAAATTATTTGTAGCTTTCCTTCAGTTTGCAATATTTTTCGCCGCGCCATTCTAGATTCATGGTGTTAACACATCAAAAGCGAATTTCAAGGAACAAGCGAGCAGACCGAATTGTTGAATGCGAATGAACAGGCAAGTGCCCACCAGTAGTCACAGGCAACTAAGATATATGCACATTCCAATTGCTAGGTCCCCGGATATCCTTACTATAACGGGCTTCGGTTTATAGCCGGCCCCCCCCGATTTCCCTGTTATCTGACACTTTTGACTATGTCGTTTCCCGAGGGAAAAAAAAAATCGGGATTGTACTGTACCATATTTCTAAAGAGGTAATATTATCGTTATAGGGAGAGAGTCTAACCAGCGAGAGTGGCCTCCCCTAAGCTTTCTCATATACATCTCAAATATATGTTATTTCTAATCCCTCTGCGTGGATAAAAAATTCGAACCTACTGTAACCCAGAATGCAATGGCTATCAGAAGGTTTTCCATTGTAGATTAATAGCGATTGCAAAATATTTAGGTAAAGAATCAAATACAAAGAGATGTGTATGTATTAAAACTTAGCAATATTTATTTTCTATCACTCTCTAGCAAACTCCGCTAATGCGAGGTTGTGAGCGAGCGAAAAAAAAACAGAAGGAAATGACTTTTGGCTATCGCTGAATAGCTTGCGCATGCGCAGAGATTACTTCCAGTAAGCAAGTAAAAAAAATTGAATATGCAGTTTGAACGCCTTTTTTTGAACCAATTGAAACGAAATTTGGGCACAGATCTATAATTAATGTTAACAACCGTCATACCAATTTTATTTATCTAAGCCAAACGGTTTATGAGATATGATTTTTACAAATATGCGATTATACAATCCGACAGACAGTCAAGCCTTTGACGGAACTGGCCCAAACTATACGGACCTATATTCCTGAGCATAAAACTGTGTACCAAATTGTATCTATCTAGCTATTCAAGTTTTTGAGTTATAGTGTTCACATGGACGCGGACATACAGACAGACAGACTTCCCGTTGAGGGATTTTGTCCAAAATTTGATAGAAACCTACAAATTATGTTTAAAAACCACATACCAAATTTCATCCTAGTAGCTCTAATAGTTTTCGAGTTAATGTGTTCACAGACAGACATAATTCCAAAATTGTGTTTTTCGGACTCAGGGAGGTCTAAAACGTGGAGATTCGTCAAAATCTCGAGTTCGAATTTTTTGACGATTACGATACTTTGTCTTTGTATACTTCGTTTACGAGAAAGTAAAAAGTGATTATCGTGGTTGGCAGGTTGAAAATACATTGAGTAAATAGGAATTCTGGGAGGGATCAAAGAAAACATCGTAATAGGCAGGTTTATCGTTATAGACAGTTTCGTTATACCCAGGTTTCACCGTATATTTTAGCTTTTAATTAAAGAAGAAAATCGGTTTCAGAAATGAATTCTCTTATTTCGTGAACTTTTTCTGACCATGAAAAAATTTGGTTATTTGTTGTGGAGTTTATGGAAAATTACTGAATTTCGGTCGTATATTCCTCGTGGTATCACCTGCCATTTTTGGATCTGGAACGGTTTTCGCAACCCTTCCAGGAAGCAACGTGACTTCTCTTGCAACATTTGATACAAGCAGAATTTCCAATTTTATCGATAATTTTGCAATTTTTTTTCCTGTGAGGCCCGTGCACTTTTCGAGCTATGATGAATTTCTCGATCCGTAGCAGCTTTTCGAGCTATGATGAAACCAATTACAAGAATACTATTCGAAAAAAATCCAGTTCCCTTTTTATATCACTTCACGGTTAATTTTAGGAACATGAAATCTTTCAAATTATATATTTCCTGAACTGTTTCAATCCAGACAAGTTCTGTTAACGAAATCAGTATGTTCAGAACCGATAGCAAGCATGTAATTTGGAATGCCATTCGGATCAAACTTCTTTAAGGGACTTTAAATATTTCATTGAATAATGAGACCTATATGTAGTTGGTATACAAGAAACAAACCTCAGATGATTTCTCCAAACCAGTGCCGGACGAACACTCCGTCAGTCCGTGGCCCGGCACGGAGTAAAAAAAAATCTAGGGCGCAAAATTGTCAAAACAAAATGGAAAAAAAAATCGCAACGGATTTTCTGAATTAATTAGAAAAGTTTCTGAAAAAAATTCTAAAAAATAATTAAACAATCTAATTTTATGTACTAATGAGCACAAAACTTTCTCCAGTAATCTGTATACATAAAAGGCAATGTCTGTGTGAATTTTGCTCCAAACTTGAGCACTGCTCTAAGAATTTTACTAACTCTTTCAATAAGTGTTGCATCCGGGGAACGTAGTTTTTCCAAACTAAAAATAATCAAGAACTATTTGCGAACAGCAAAATCTCAAACAAAATTGTCAGACCATGCTGTATTAGGAATTGAGTATGAACCGAGTAACAGTTTAGACGTTTCTGAATTAATTAGAGAATGCTCTGAATTAAAAGTTCGTAAAAAAATTCGTCTGAATTATATTCCTGCAAACTGTTTTTTTAAATGAAGTACTTTAAGTGAAATGTTATTATAAGTATTTGTGTCAATCACTGATTTACACTGTTGTTGTTTTTTTGGACGTTTGCTAAAAAATGTGAAAAAAGACCATATATCGTTTTCTTTAGAGTATTTACGTTGTAGTTCCATAGGGGCGCAATTTTTAATATTTGCACTTAACGTTCAAAGGCTAAATCCGACTACACCTTACAGGTTAAACAAACTACTGCTAACAGGATAAAATTTAATGCCAGCATTAACTATGCACAACCAGGTAATTATTGCGTTTACAGTATAAATGTAGTAGAGACTGAAATAAAAAAAAATTAACCACATCTTTATCACAACAATAAATATCTTTTGCACTCAAAAGAAATCATCGGAAGTCATAGAAAGCTGTCGCAACAATTGTTGTAATTGAGAGGAAAAATAGAATCTTTAAAATTTGGCAGTTCGCCAGGTACAGACTATACAATGAGGAGTCCAAAAAATTATTTGTAGGGAAGAAAACATATGAAAAAAAAAACCCTTGGAAAAACATAATCCTGAAAAAAATACCATTCTAAATGACATAGTAGTTAAATAATAAATCATCAAATTTTAAATGATACAAATAATCAAATATTGAAGAATACATCTGAATAACAATAAATTTAATTTGAATCTATACAATTAATTTAAATTACTTCAAATCGTTTTAAATTTGAAAAATTGTAATTAATAAGCAATTTTCAAAATTATGTAATATAATATAGGATATCCATCTATGTTTTCGATTAAAATTAAAATAACCAGGTGTTTCTCCCGCTTTAAAAAGCGTTAGTAATTTATAAATTAGAAGAAGATGAACCATTAAAAATTATTTCGACAAGGCATAATACAAATTAGTAGACGATAAAGTATTTCTATCTCTTTCAATAACTGATTCGGTATTGTATACACTGAAGATCGGACAAAACCGTATTTTTTTATGGAAAAGCATTTAATAATTTATGTGAATCATGCTTCAAAAATGGTATGTAGATTTTGAGTTTAAAATTCTTTAAAACTGCAGCATGGAAGAAAAAAATACAAATCATTAAGCTGCAAATAATGGACGGATGAAAGCTGGTTTTCATTATTAACATGACTTAGATAGACTTGACTACATAATAAATTGTAAGCGGAAACTTTACCACTTTATATATAAGAAAAATTTCTTTATAGACTTTTAAGATGACTGTCTTGTTCGTCTTTCAAATACCATATAGTGCTTTGTTAAGACGATTCAAGATGTTAGGTTTGAATCGTTGATATTGTTTTATCGTACGTGTAGGAAAGGCATTGCGGGCTTCTTGCGAAGTAGCACTGCTTGATTATATTTTGATTGCGTATATCACATAGGCTTTTCTGCGCGTGTGAGAGTTAAATGGAACCTGGTTGAGAGAGGGAAAAGTAATTTTCCCTACAATTTTCGAATTTGTTTATCTCATCAAACGAAAGTTCTTCAAAACTATTGAACAGTGCAAACCGTTTTATATTATGACTAATAAGTACCTATACTATGAACTAGGAAAAATTAATGAATAATTTTACTTGAAAAAAATGTTATAACTTCATTTTTAAGCAAGTACTAGGTTTGATAACATTGTGTAAAAGATTGAAAGCCGTAAATGTATAAATTATTTGCGTGGAAAATTCATTTAAGTACAAGGTGCGGATTTAATCATATATGTGTAGTGTAATTTTCATCTGTTCCATCTAATCCACAGGTCTGAAAACATTATTCATTTCATTCTGTTTTGTTTAAACCAATGAATAATTTATTTGTATATGCTCAATAAACGGCAGGTGAATTTTCATTGTTTAAACATATAATTTCCCCCTCATACATACTGCAAAGAAACACAATAAAGAATGATGTTATAACCATTTGAATTCGATTACTCTGTACTATAAAACAAAGGATTGTATAAGGATTTTTACACTACGCCATTTTCAGAAACTCAATGAATGCATCCAAATATATCACAGGAATGCACAGCAGTGATTAAAAATGGATGAGCTTAAAAAAATATCCGTGATAATGTTACTTTAAAAGCTTTTCAGTCAGTTGTTATTTTAAAAGTGGGAGAAAACCACGCGAATGAAACAGTAAAATAGGTTTGAATTTCATTACAACCATAAAAGCATTGTCACAAATTGTGCTTAAAATTAATTTTGAAAACATCATTAAAATAAAAGGAAAAATTGCAAGGAAATGTAACTGGTATCACTGAAAAGATAATATTTAAAATTTTAAGATGGTGTAAAGAATCATTTTTGTGCTTTAATATTTTTGGAAGTTAATCGAGCAGAAACGTCAAAATTCCGCTTAATATTTAATTAATAAAAATTAAGGATGGCAGTTATTGCTAAAATAACCGATTTTCGGTTATTCAGGCTTTTTCACCACCGGTTTAACCTTGCTGTTATAACTGTTCAAAATAACCGGTTTCCGGTTTATTTTTATTATAAAAAACAAACGCCGTTTGTAGACACATTTCATACTATTTTTACAGGAAATAAATCCATTGGCTAATATTTATCGGTTCATAAAGACTCTGTCAGTAATCCACCAACCAACAGAAGCCTCGAGGAAGCGGTTGTCGTCGATTGGCCTAAGATGATGAAATTCAAAACTTCATAACTTGATAAATTTTAATCTAATCGAACCTAAAATGGAGCCTATCTTCCGATCGGGTTTCTTTACCCGGTTATTGGATTTTTAAAAAAATAACCTGTTATAATCGGGACAAAAAAAACAATCGAAAAAAATAGTTAACCGAAATAAAAATATAGGTTTTCGGTTAAAAGCGGTAGGTTTTTCCTATCCATAATAAAAATTCTAGCAAAATTTCAAAAAATCGCCTAGAGGCACACATTCTCATCCGCTAAAGCTCGTTTGTGCCAAATTTGGTATGTCTAAGTCCAACGGTTTGACCTGTAGACCGTTGCATTCGGGGCCTAACGAAGTTTACATCACGCAATTTACAGAGAGAATGCCAGTCTGAAAACATCATATTAAACCTCTAAAGCGCCATATTTTTCTAGTAGTGGTATAATAAAATAACTTTGAGAGTGATTAAGAAGAAAGAAATTAATCTTAAGAAAAGAAATTGATTTAGCTTATTGGAAGGCATTAATTTTTGTTAATTAATTTCATTAATTAATAATCAAGTCAATTCACTTCGTTATGGTTTTGAGATGAGAAATTGGAACATCTAGGCTCTTGTTTCATCGAAAAATTTGGCGACAACTTACGCCATCATTAAAAATTGCATTTAAAAATCCATGAATTTTCTGGGAAGTATAGTTGCCACGACCTTAGAAAGAGTTATCAGAATTAGTTATGTACAGAAGCACTTTTTTTTTATCCTCGTTGTCTTGGCATTTTTTTTTGTTTTCATTTGCTTTTAATATAGTAGTCTTCTCTATTTTTATTTCTGTCTCATTTTTTGGAGTTGTTTTTTCCCGATAAATGTTTTTTTTCCGGAAATGCACATTAAGATTGCTTTAAAAAGAAAATAGCGAATCTAGATTTCTTTATATGGAAATCTAATGACGAAATTTCTTCATGTACATGTAAAATATTAATCACGTACAATGAAATGCATGTGCGTTTCATTGTACGAGATTAATATTTTACAAAAACATGAAAAATTCTGTTAAAATCATTTTTTGATTTCTAAACCTAAAATTTATTCACAATATTTTATTTTATTTAGTTGAGACAGATAACAAATTTAACTACCAATACTATACACTTTCAACTGTCTATTTTAATTAAAAATTATTAGTTAATGCATCTAAAATATAACCAGAGGGAATATGCTCCTCTAAACTTCTCGTTTACTCACTCACGAATACTGAGATTTTTATTGCTTTCGGAATCGGAGAACGGTTACAAAGTGGAAGAACGACAACACAAGCAGAAGTGCAAATTTTGCAAAGAAAAATGCAAATTTTCGAAAACTTTATTCAAATCAGATGTGATTCTTGAATTTAAATATAAGAGTGTTTTCAGAACATAACAACTTCAATTAATTAAAGGTTACCGCAAGAATTAAAAATCAAACACTGTTTCAGTAGCATCATTTTCCAAAGAAATATATTTTGAATTCAATTACTAGCATGGCCTTTGAAACATAATTTATTAATGGTTTATAAAATATTGCAAAAACTCACTTTTAACATAGTTGTGTGAATTAATATAGTATATTTAAAAACCTTGGAACCTGGAAAATTAACGTGAATACTAAAATATTTCTAATTTAAAAATACACAATTCTTTTATTATATTTAGCAGTAATTAGTAGAACAGATGGAAATTTCCAGTAAAGGAACTAGGAAATAATTTGTTGGTTCCACTGCCATTTTGTTTTGTTAGAAAATAATACGTAACAAAAACAAAAGGCATGTCTAAATCAAGTATATTAATGTGGTAAAAATATGACAAAATGGTTTTATGGAAATCATTGGAAACACCGCGAAGAAACAAAGGACAAAAAAACCTTGGTTATAATCTTTATCTTTTAGTTAAACAGATTTTTCGAGGTGCAAAATTATCTCGAAACAGCATTCAGCAAGAATTGCAAAAATAGACAGCCAAGCTGCCATCAAGCATCTTTATTATTCTTCCCTAATTTCGTCTTTGTGTGTGCAGCTTATCCAAACGAAAACATCGTGGATCTCGATTCATTCTCGGTGACGATTCATCGTGCAACGCGTTGCATCACAAACAGCGATTCGTCAGCACTATATCAATAAATCGTTTTATGAAATCGATTTTTTTCCAAGTATCGATATTTTTCGATAAATCGAAAATCGACGAAATCCTACCAAATTCTATCTAAAATCTTCCTGGGTCCCTTCAACGTCAATGGGCATTTCTCATATCCAGGAAGTGCTTGCTTTGATTCAGATGAATATCATCATTTAAATGTCTAGGCATCAATAAAAGCTCATTTCATATAGTTTTGCCGGATAATCTGCAGAAGCACTGCATTGTAGCAAAGTGTGGGCTTTGCCTCTTGACTGATATGTAAAACATGAATCATGTCACAGCTAGTCAGGAACTGCTGGATCGTTTCATATAATTTTACCGGATAATCTGCAAAAGCATTAAATTGTAACAAAATGTGGGCTTTGCCTCATGACTGATATGTAAAACATGAATCATGTCATAACTAGTTAGGAACTGCTGGATCGTTCAAAACTTTCTAACACATGTCATAGTAAGTCGTAACTCTCCGTATTTGACTTTGTCGACTTTCCTCTGTTCATGAAGTTGAAATCCCTCTTGAAATGTCGCCCTGAAATAATAGAAGAGAGAAACTAAAATTCGACGCGAGACTTACATGCTGTTCCAAAAAAGATTTCCCAGGTGCCATTTCAGGAAGACAACGTTAGAAGCGATGAATAAAAGGAGGCAAGAGGAGAGAGGATGCAAGTCTAATTATTAGACACTCTTAGCAATAATGGATTTATTTTAATAGTTCAATTTCTTTTTTTAACCTACTATATATCATTACAATTACACTGTAATATCTCAAAAATGGGTTCCGAATTCTTCGCCCAGAGAGGTTTGAGTGGCCGTTAATAGAAGTTATTATAACATTATGTCCATGGCCGTAAAATTCCGGTCAAACAAAAGTGGTCATTAAGAAGCGTTCCAACTTACAGAAGTTTTACTCTGTATCAATTTTGATAGTAATTTTTATGCTTTCTGCCCGCTATGTGGTACATTTACAATGGTTGTCCTCCTATGTCGATGTGGGCTGTAAGTGGCAATGAGGTCGTTGAGAGCTTGGTTAAGGTTGCTTCTGTTGAGCCAACAATTGGAAATTCGCATCCAACTTTCGATGAAATGTCTTCCCTCAGAAAGACTGACGCAGCCAATGGCTTAACTGTAGGGCAAT
The DNA here is from genome assembly GCA_013235015.1 of Araneus ventricosus. Lineage (NCBI taxonomy): Eukaryota > Metazoa > Arthropoda > Arachnida > Araneae > Araneidae > Araneus > Araneus ventricosus. The sequence goes on along the minus strand of BGPR01008976.1, from coordinate 3,649 downwards.
GAATGTATGTAATTTTTATGCTTTCTGTTCCCTATGTGGTAGATTTACAATGGCTGTCTTCTTATGTCGGTGTGAGCTACAATGAGGTCGTCGAGAGCCTGGCTAAGGTTGCTTCTGTTGAGCAAACAATTGCAAATTTCATCCAACTTTCGATGAAATCTCCTCTCTCAGAAAGACTGACGCAGACAGTGGCTTAACTGTAGGGTGGCAGAAGTGGTAAAATGACCGAGATCCACTGTCTGAGAGGGTCCCGATCCAAGGTGTTACAATTAGCTAATCATAGCTACTGACATGCACTCCAGGACTGAAAAAAATAAGTGTATTAATAAAAACAATACAATGCTGAATAACGAATAAATGATATAAATCTTTTGGTAAAGGCCATTTGTATAAAAAAAGATTTATCTATCTCTGATCCAATAAAAATTCTTAGTTTTCGATCAACTTTTAAGTACAAAATGGATAAATGTTCATATGTAAGGGAATTCATAGATCTACTAATTATAAAAGTAGAATTTTGTGTCATCAAGCTTGCCTGAGGTGTTTTGATGTTATTTTTAACAACACCTATCAGTACAGCTAGCGCCGAGAGTTCATTTTCAAAATGAATATTAATTCAATCCTACCTCAGAAATTCTTTAGAACAAGAAATGTTGCGGAATCTAGCAATTTTTCCAATGAAATATCCTTTTACCCGAAAGTTGGAATTTGAAGAAGTAATAGATACTTACGTGGACCAGTCCTGCTTGCACGGCGGCTTTTGGATGGTATCTGGTTTCAAAGCTGAAGGCCTTCGTCCCCGATGCTGAGACATTTCAACCAGGCTGCCGTGGGAGCATTAGCAAAATAGAGAGAGAAATAAAATGAAATTGAGAACATTTTCTGTAGCATAAATCTTTGATAAATCATTCTTGTTCCTTAATGTTGCTTAATAGTGAATTACTAAATTTTAAGGTAAGCGGTTAAATGCCCAACATAACCCCCCAAAAAACTAATTAGCAATAAATACATCATTCAAAATTGAATACGCGGGCCGTAACTCACATTTGTAAACTTGTTATCTTATTACTCAACTTATAAATAAAAAGCATGAAATTGAAAAGATATTTCACCCTCAAGTATGCCGGTCTTCATACATCTACATTTGCTAACTGATATAAGATCGTATTTCAAGTGTGTCGCATTCTGCGAGGAAGTCTGAAAGTTAAACCAACGCATTCAGAACATTTTGAGCTTAAGTCCACAAAGCTAATTCTGAAAGATATGATAAGCTTTCAGTACGATTACTTTAAGAAAGTGGAACATTTTTGCGAGTTTTAATTCTGTTTTTCTCTGATAAACTCGTTGCTCTGCAGGTAAGAATTTAAATATTTTAACTGTGACTTAATATGGCATTGCATTACTATTCAGTGCTATTAAGTATTTCTAAGTTTACTTTACTGGCGATATCTAGTATCTCGTGTCATACTATTCGCATTGCTCCTGAGCAAAGGATGACACAATGAACGTTTGTTAACCTTACTCTCCCCAACGTCTGATTCTACACAACGCATCGCTCCATCAATTGCAGAGCTATCTTGTTTAGGTTGTAAACTATGCTACAAATAAACTCTAGCTTCGAGTGCTAACTAACTTCCTAAACTCTAGCTTCGTGTACTAATTAACTTCCTAAACTATAGCTTCGTGTACTAACTAACTTACTAAACTACAGCTTCGTGTACTAACTAACTTCCTAAACTCTAGCTTCGTGTACTAACTTCCTAAACTATAGCTTCGTGTACTAACTAACTTACTAAACTATAGCTTCGAAAAATAGAGGAGCATCTTTCTATCTTCCCTTGCTTGAAAATAATCGATTTTCAATTACTCTCAGTGTTCTGACTTCTGGATAACGTTGTATATCCGGCAAGTAGCTTTCAACAAGATATCCAACTGTTCAAAACCCCCGCATCGAATATTATTGAAAATAAATAATAGTTCAGAAAACGTTACAAAAGCGAATTGTCTAAGATTTGACACAATTATATGTCTATGTTCGTACTAGAGAAAGAGTACAAATACTAATAATTTCTGCCGTTGAGCACGCGCAGTAACAAAGAGCATTTTTGTTCCTCCCCACAGTTTGTGAAGGGGTGTTACTTTCGGAAGAACATACCGATTTCTGCCGATGTCCACGCTTACTTACAAAGTGCATTCGTTTCATCTCGATAGTTTGTGAAGGGGAGAAGTCACTGTCGAGAATACAGTACATTCTTCCCTTCCAGAGAAGGTAGAAGCGAGATTTGATACGTTTTTCTTCTGATGAAATGTTTTCGCGAGCCTGAAATTTGAATATAAATAAAAAGTAAAGAATAATTATTGTTAATGAAAATTAATTAAAAAATATTTTACTATTAAATTTTTTCTTAAATAAATGAGAAAATAACATCCCTACATTTATGTATTTATTTTAGCTTTATTACGTTCCTTGATTTTTCAGTGTTCAGCCGCAATAGAGTATATCTTTACAACGAGTACGTATAAACGAGAGTACGGAATGCAAAAAAATAATCGAAAATAATTATTTTGAGGTTCAAATTTTGATTAAAATTAATTAAAAATTAGTAATCGCTTAGTAACAGCTTCTTTATCAAAATTTATCTACATCGAGTCAAAATTTTTTTATTACTTTTAACTAGCAGAAAACTCGGTGCTGCTCTGTTTTTCAGTATCAAAAAGTTGTGGGAGACAGGAAACTATGACCATAATGTTCTCTTTTCACTCTTGGAAAAGTAAAAATAATTCAAAATAATTCCCGCTAAAATGGAATAATTGAACCGGATCAATAGCTGTTCCTGGTATAAATTGTGAATCGTCTGTGTTTAAACTTTCTCTTAGTGTTCTTTCAGAATTTTGTTGATGTGTTCTAACAACAGTTCGTGTTTATTCTCGTTCTTGATGCGTTTAAAGTCCGTATATTTCTTTATAAAATTAATTTTGAAAAATTTATTAAAATTAGAAAAAAAACATGGAAATGAAATTGGTGTCACTAAAAAGCTAATTTTCTCAATTTTAAGATAGTGTAAAAAATTTTCTCTGATAAAATTTTCGGAAAATATCGCGGAAAAACACCAAAATCTTGCTTTGTCAGTGATCTTTCTCTTGTTATGATCTGTACATTTGAATAAAGAACACGCATATACACTCTGCTTTATATATAGATTGACTAATAATTAGATTATTCAAAATTAACCAGAAAAAGCAAAATTTAAGTGATTCCGGAAGACCCTATTTTAAATTTTTATTTGATTTTAGCCGCTTAAAACTAGGAATTACCAAAAAATATCAATAGTATGCAAGAAAGTTAGCTAATTTTGCATCTAAATTTTTAAACTTTGTTTTTGCCCCCTATACTGCCTGGTACTTTTAGGTGTCTCTGAATTTTTAGTCCCCCCAGTCGCCACTATTTGGGTACGAAAAGGGACACATGAATTTTTCTTTGTCGAGGGGTACCAGACCTTTACCAGATACCCAGATACACCGGCCCTGATAACCAGCAGAGTCAGTGGCGAATCTAGGATTCGGGTCGGGGGGGGGGGGGGGGGCTGAGGTCATAAAATTTTGTATCGTCGTGACACGCTCAAACCAGCACGTAACGAACGAAGCACTT
>BGPR01008975.1:0-60323 GCA_013235015.1 Araneus ventricosus | reverse complement strand
AAGCAATTTTTATAATAAAATACCTTATATAAGTTTATGAAAAAAAAAATCTTGAAGTAGGTGGGACAGACGGCGTCCCACCGCCCCTCAAAGGGTTAAAGTATTTCATCGTATATTTATATATTAAAATATAAATATTTTCTGTTTAATTAAATTTTTTAAATCGTTATATTCTGAAAATTCTATTCATGTTCAGTATTTAATTTTTATGTTCAATTTATTTTACTAATAAGAATTCTATCGTTTGAATTACTTATTTGTTTCGAATAAAGAAATGTTTAAAGCAAAATATATTTATTTAATTATTGAAAATCCCATCAATCTTATATACTTAATAAACATTGCAAGAAAAGATAAAAAAATGCGTTAAAAATAATTTTATTCCGGTAATGATAAGAAATAATATATATAGGAAGTTTTAAAAAAACACACACATAACACATGCTAGCATCAACAAGACAGAAATTTCGCATCAATACCCAATTGCCGACTACCCAGTTCTGTACCGACAGGAAGGGATCGGTTATCGGCTTATCAGATACAAAAGTATCAAGTAAAAGTATCACGTACCAGCGCGTATCAGTATCAACTTGTACCTGATACAGCAAAACCTGGTATCAACCCAACTCTATACAGCACACTTACAGTTAATCTTTGTCCCTGTTTTAAAAAACATCCGATTTTTAATAGCATCTCCTAGACCGTTCTTATTTTTATTAATTCAATAAATCAATGATAAATTGTAAAAAAACTAACTTTTTTATAAAGAAAATTTTTGAAAAATTCTCCATTTTTTTACTAAATATAGAAATCGCACTTTAAAGAAAACTATATATCGCCTTCTTCTTAATGCTGAAATTTTAATGTTCATAAACAAACTTAAACCCCCAAACGGTCAATGTCTGTTTAAAAATAATAACTTACATTTTGTCCCATTTTAAAAGTAATTACTTTGCAGCAAAGTTGCAGCAATCTTGCTGTACAAATCTGCAAGCTTGCAACATGATTGATACGGCAAGAGTGCAAGCTAGGAATGTATGATCCACGATTTTTGAGTAACAAATAGTTTTGCTATTGCTATTTTTAAATATCTATTCCAAATAACGGTTATTTCAATCACACTTTTAATTTTCAAAAAGTCGTATTAAGTATAAGTAAAGTGTTCTAAAAAATTCAAATAAAAAAGCTGTTATTATACTTCTACTCATTGTTTAATACTTTCTATTAAGTTTTAATGCTTAGTTCTTTGTATTGTCAACAGATGGCACCAGCAAAAATTCTTATAGAAAGAGATGTTGGAACTTGAGTTCACGGGTTACAATCAATATTAATCAACCACAGAAGCCATCCTTCGATATCACAGTAGCAGTTTTCGTTGCGATCACAGTATGGGATCTTTACCGCTACTATTCTTTTTTTATACAATTACCACGATTCTGTCAATCAAAGAGAAAAACGAATTCTTGCTCTTTTGAGTTCCCGACGAAGCTTCGAATTACAAAAGCAACATTATCATTCGGGAACGCATATCACAACGGGGGGGTGGGGGGTGATTCACAGAAAGACATCTTAAACCGCGATGGGGGGGAGTAGGAAATGTGATATAATACCAGACGAGTTGGGGTATGGTTATCTGCGAGGTGAAGCGTGACCTGCTTATCTGGGAGGTCACCGGTGAAGACTCTGTTTCCTCCGGGTGGGTTGTAGTGATGACCCCCTGCGTGGGGAAGGTAGTTCATGCTTTTGATGGAGCCATCTACTGACAGTAGAACTAAAAATAAAATCTCGCAAAATTAAATGAAAATAAAAAAGCGCTTTGCGTACATTTTATACAAATGACTGTATCACACTTTTTTGACAGTAGTGTTCATCACTGGTATTTGGGATTTTTTAATATTGCGTAGAAAATAACAGTCCGCCAAATATTCGTCATCCCTAGTGCAAGCTTGAAACAAGTTAACGCAAACGAGTTATCACCACGCGTCAAACTTGTCACAAGCTTGACGCGTCAAACTCATTGCAAACTATAACAAAAACAGAGTACGAAGAAAACTTCGGATTTGAACCCCCGACATCCCGCTTTCTTAACCTGTCGTCTTAACTACTCAGCCAACTAGACTCTGAGAGGCGAAGATAGATTGAGCTAATAGATCGTGCATCTATACGATTTATTAAATTGTTTTCATGATTTTATTAATTTTCAAAATTTTGAGTTGAGAATATGATTTGAAGTAAAAAAGAGAGCGATTTTCGCTAATAACTACGTTTTTCTAGTAGAATAAATTATGAAATTAGGGTTCAAAAGTAATTACTTTTAAAATGGAACAAAATATAAGTTATTATTTTTCAACAAACATTGACTATTTTTTAGGTTTAATTTTGTTTATGAACGTTACAATTCCATCATTAAGGAAAAGGCGATATATAAATATATATATATTTCTTTAAAGTGCTAGTTCTATGTTTAGTAAAAAGATGGAGAATTTTTCAATTTTTTTTATAAGAAAGTTAGTTTTTTTTTACAAATTATCATTGATTTATTGAATTAATAAAAGGAAAGACGGTCTAGGAGATGCTATTAAAAGTCAGATATTTTTTAAAACAGAGACGAAGATCATCTGTAAGTGTGCTGCAGTAAACTTGTTTTGCAATCGTGGTGTGAAGTTTGTCATAACAACTTCACAGCAAGCTTGTTTTGCAAGTGGGTTGGTCGATTATGCTTTGTTACTTTGCAGGAAGTTTGCTGCAAAGTTGCCACATCAAGTTCCTCATGACAAGCTAATATAAAAAAAATTAAACTTGCTGCAAGTGCACACGCTATCTGGGTAGCTAAAATCTCTCTCTGTTTGACTTCAAATCATATTTTCAACTCAAAATTTAAAAAAATTAATGAAATCAAGAAAAGAGTTTAAAATAAATCTTATAGATGCACGATCTATTAGCGCAATCTATCTTTCCCTCTCAGAGTCTAGCTGGCTGAGTCGTTAAGGCGGCTAGCTTAGGAAGCGGGATGTCGGGTGCTCGAATCCGAGGCTGTCCTCCCACTCTGCCCCTGCTATAGTTTGCAATGAGTTTGACGCGTGGTGACTAACTCGTTTGCGTTATCTTGTTTCAAGCATGCCCTCTTGCCGTGACAAACTTGTTGCAGATCTGCAGACCAAGATTGCTGGAACTTTGACGCAAACTAAAATTGCTATCTGGGCCTATGTCAATTTTCTAGGGATGCATAATTCACGATATTTTTACTAACAAATACTTTTGCTGTTGTTATTTTTAAATATCTGTTCTAAATAAGTGTGATTTCAATCACATTTTTAATTTTCAAATTCTTATTAAAGGCATGTAAAGTGTGTTGAAAAGAAATTTAAATAAAAAAATGCTATTTGTTTTTATTACACTTTCTGCAAAGTTTTGTGTTTTTGTTCTATATACTGTCAATAGATGGCGCCTGTAGCGAAAACTACTTAAAAAATTCCGATAAAACAAGTTAACTACAATTATTCTTATCAACACAGTTCACTATTCAGAATCCCCTTTGCAGTGAATCACAAATCCGATTATCTTCCGTTCCGATCGCAGTTAACTAAAGCTTCCCTGTGAATATTTGTTTAGAACTATTATTGCGGCTTTCTACCCCAGTAGCACAGAAATATTATATAATATTTGCACAATGTTACACAATATTATGAACACCGAGGAACACCGAATACCGTAACAAAGTATTGTATTGTATGTATCAGTATTTCCGAGATACTAAATTTTCACAAATACAAAAACAATGTCTTTTACAAAAATCTTTATTTTAACTCAGGATATCACTTGATTGGAGGTTTTATTTCAAAAAATTCACTAGAACAATTATTCTTTAAGATGCTGAATATTATATGATACTATTCAATACAGCGAAAAAGATATTATGAGTTTTACATTTATCTGTATTGTTCAATATTTTAAGGTGAAGTCATTCTTTCCGTCAACAGATGGCAGCATGGTGATATTGTTACACTACATGTATCAGCGTTGTTCAATATTTTAAGGTGAAGTTATTCTTACCATCGACAGATGGCAGCATGATTATACTTTAACACTATATTAATAAACATTGAATCATATATCCGAGAAAATATTTTACAAAATGCTTATTTGATAATGCCACCCAAAGCAATCTCACCAACGTTCACTGTGGCTTGGCGGGCAGAGCACTGGACTACGAAACCGGCCGTCCGTGGTTCGAGTCCCGGCCATGGCAGTCTATCGAAAGACTTGGATTTTTAATTTAAAATGTTATTTAGTGTTTGTTCAGGTTCTGGAAAATTCTAGATATTTCTTTAAACATGTTTGGTGGATGTTTCTCGAATATTCTATGTGTGTATAAATACTGAGTCCCATCAGTAATGGGGGCTGTTCTCTGTCTGTGATGTTACGAGTTGCTTTGACTCTAATAAATCTGTCTGTTTATTAAGCGTATCCTGTAAATTCTTCCGATCATCGTGACAATATTAAATAATGTTTACACAATCATTTTGTTTTACTATATATAAAAGGCGGGCCGGATTCAGCTAAGGAAGTTAACCATAAAAAAAGCTCTCACATAATGGATCATCTATTGTTCTGTGAAAAAAAATTCGAGTGTTATTCTCATCGTAAAAATATGCACGTGATTTATTGTTGCGAAACTTGTATTTGATTTTCAATCAATACTGTAATTATAAAAGTTAAAGGCGTCTCGTAATACATTGAAATTGGAATAAATAAATTTCAAAATTATTTTAAAACCTTTCAAACATATTATTATAATTACTTTTAAACCTTATTGCTTTAATTTATTAAATTAGCAAACTTAGATATAACAGCTAAAATTGCTTCCTCTTTGACTTCTAATTTCATTTTGAACTCGAAATTGTAATAGCAAAAGATAATTTAATTAAAAAGACTATTCGTATTAATTGTTAATGTGCATGAAATTTCGAAGAGATCCGAACTCTGTAACTACATTTTATCATAATCATTTACACTCCCTGATGCAAGTCTAGCTGGTCCTGTGGTAAGGTTCCGCCTTAGTGTGCGGAAGATCCCGGGTTCAAAGCTCGCTGTAAGAAGAGCTGTTCAAAATATAACAAAATGTTTCTCAGCACTTCGGATTCAAGTGATTAACATTTTTCCATGCTTCTAAAATGTATTTAAAAAATATTCACTATATTGTTATATTATACAATATTATATATTATTCAATATAGTACAATATTATTTAATATCGTATAATACTATACAGTATTATGTGACATTGTCCAATATTATGAAAAAACATTGTACAGTATTGAAAAAGTCTTACGTTTTACACTGCTTTAATATTGGGGAAAATATGGTACAATATTACTTTTTCGAATTTTATGATATAAAACAATATTATGTGCTACTTGGGTATTGCTATACAAGAGCTGTAAATCGATAAGAGTTCTAATCATTCGAAAACGCAAACCACAACAAGAATGGTGACTCACAGCGTCACAGGAAATACCAATAAAACTCCAAGGGGGGGGCCCCCACAGTGACGTGACCATCGACCCTGAGAGCAAAAAGAACAATCTTCTTTTGTAAGCATCAAAATGGGCTTCCATGGCGCCATCTGTTGAAAGAAGATAAAACTAAAAACTAAAACATAGGAAAAAAATATTAAAAAGGAATTTTTTAAAAAAAAATTTTGCAGTAAATAACAGTTCCTCAAATATTTGTCATCTCTACAATTTTCCAGTGGCGGTGAGTCGGGGGGCAGTCGTCCCCTACTTGTAGCTGGAAAATTTAGATTTTTGTATCATTTTAAGTGCTTTTAAGCACTAAGAATTGTTAAAAAACAATAGTGTCCGGGAAAGTTAAGTAAATTCTATGTAGCAAAATTCTTAAATTTGGTTGTATACCTTTATACTCCCGGATACTTTAAGATGTCTATAAATCCCCCCTCCCCCTAATTTTCCAACTCATTCGCCGACACTCACGCGAGTATCTGCGACTGCTTAACACCTCGATTAAATGCTAATAGTAAATGGTGCTGAAAATGGGTAGTTTTGTTCACTTGACATTCCATTTTCTTGATCTGCAAACACTCAAAACTCAATAAAATTAAAAAATAAAAACTCACTATCTTGTAAGGCAGTAAAGACTCTTTCATATAATATAAAAATAAATCTTTATAATATATAAATATCCTAAATAATATTTCATAAAATACATAAATATCCTGGTTCTTTACAGCCGGCTACACCTCTTCATTGCTTCGGAGGTGACTTATCGGGACGCCACTTCCGAAGCAATGAAGAGATGCAGCCGGCTGTGAAAATCTTCATTCGCTCGCTGGGCATTGACTTTTACCAGAATGGTTTCTTGAAATCGATTTCACATTACGACAAATGTATCAATGTCGGTGGCGAGTATGTGGAGAAATAGCCAAAAGTTTGTATTTTGTTGAACTGTTGAGTCAGTCAAAATATCGAATGCATGTGGTCTCTTTTGCTTTCCGATCGCCAATTAACTGTCCCAATGATTGTTGATGAATTCAATTTGAGAAAATCCTCTTTGCACACTATTGGGACAAAACATTTGTGATTGAGAAAAATTGTGCATAAAAGTTGTCAAAAAGTCCTATACTTTCAGAAGTGATAGTTCGCAAGTTTCTAGCAGTAATTCCATCACTGTACTTGATCATCCTCAGTATTCACCAGACTTAGCCACCTGTGACAACTATTTGATCCTGAAATGCAAAATGGTCCTGTGGGGGGTGGCACTAGGACAATGCGGAGATGATAAAAAGTGAAATGACTGGGTAGTTGAAGAGTCTGATTTCTTAGAATTTCGATGAATGTTTTGAATAGTGCAAACGAAGATGATATAGATATTTTAACGAAATGGGGAATATCTTCAAGGAACAAAGATTAATGTACCGTAAATTTTGTTAAATTAAGTTTTTATTGGAGTTTTTACGGAACAGAATGTACAGTCACGATTGGGTTAAAGTTTTAGCTTTTGGGCATTTTTTTAATCATAAATAAGTCATGCATTTGAAAAAAATATTAAATCTTGTTCAAAATATATTTTGCAAAGTTATTTTGTGTAAAACACGTCATCCAAAGCATGTATAAAATAACCACTGCAAACTCTAACTTTTTCGTAAACTTTTTTCAAACCTAATCGGGTTTTTCAGCTTTAGCTTGAACTTGAATTAGAGGGGTTATGGGATTTGAAGCAACAAAGGCTGTAATCCCCTCAGCTTTAGCTTATTATTGTTTACCTTTATGTACAACGGAAGCATAAAGCTTTTGTTTTGTGATTTTATGTTGTGTATTATAAACTGAAATATTTTTTTTATCTTATATTGTTTAGAAGTATTTGTAAGAATTAATATTAATTATTCGTGTATGACAGGATTCCATCTAGTTTCCATAAAAGCCAAATTTTACCGATATTTGATACATAGACTTTGAAGATCTTAAAATGAGAGAAATTGATTTTATTAGGTAAATATAATATTTGGGACACATGAAAACAGATAGATTATTGACAATACGATATTGAAAGGGAATATTATAGTATTAAAAATATTTAAAATATTAAATGTAGGAATTATTTCAAATGTATAAATTGGGATGAACATGTCTTTAATCTTAAAAGAAATGCAACTGTTCAAATATTTCTAAAAAGCTTTCGTGTATTAATAAATTTGAAAAATATACTCAAAGTTTAGTAATGAATTTCTTTTGATGAAAACATTTTTTTTGTCTAATTTTTGTTCTGTTTCTTCATTTTCTGACTGCGTCAGTAAGTTTCCCTCCTACCCGCATTGAAAGCGAGAGTTACTTCATCTGAATCTTCTGAACGGAAAAAAAGTTTTTAGCAAATAATTTTTCATCTTATGCGAAATATGTTATACTTGGATGCAAAAATTAATGACGAAATTATTAGTATTTCAAAATGCAAGTAATATTTCTTGTCCAGCTTTCCAGACCATTAATAATAAGAATTTTTAAATTTAGAAAGGTTAGACATGTTCTATTAAAAAGTAAATTTACAATGAAAAAATTGTTTTTAAACATTGGCAGAAAAAAATATAAAATTAGTTAACACTGTAATACATGAAATATGCCAAAATAGCAAAAAATATTTAAGTTAAACAAACAAAAAATAATAATAAATAAAAAAGAATAATAGATAAAAGTATCTTAAGAAAAATTGTATTTTTTTCTTTGCCGTATAGAATTAGGTAATACAGGCATCTTTAATTAAGCACTGTGATCCTGAAGTAAGCTAGAGCACAGTTGATACGATTCGAAAAATTGCTTAATTATTCAAGATATTATGCTTAAAGTTTTTTTTAATACTATGAAATAAAAGTCGCGAATATCTTAAATAATGTCGATTATTATTTACATTGTTTATAATTTTTTAGAATTCAGATAGTAGTTTGATTGCAGGATACTGATGAACTCTTTTTTCCTTCTGAATGATGACTTAATGAAGATTAAAATTAAATAAATAAATTTTACAGAGTTAAGACAAAAATATCAGTTTTCAGAATCAGAAAGATGAATGATTAACAGTTGAAATGCCAGAGGTAAAACCGTTTATGCTGTTTTAATTATTTTCTGTTGGTAATCAATTGCAACTTTAGCTTCCTCAAAGAAATTAAATTAAGAACATCTGCGATGTTTTACATATAAATCTATAACTGCTGCACTTTTTTTTAAAAAAATGTGTTTTACTCCTATACTTCCTTTCATTCGAATAAATTTTTTAAAAATGCGAAGTTAAAGATGAATAAATAATCACTAATTTACCCTTTTCAATAACTTTCTTGTTAAAATTCCTAAACCGTAACTCCTTTGTTTAAAATTATTTAAATAAATTGTAATAAACACGAAATGTGTGAGATATAATCTAGTGTACATTTTAGCTGCCGCTGATATACTTAGATTAATCCGGAGATAGTGATTATACTAGCTTTCTTCAGTTACTTTTACTGGTTGACATTAGAGATAACCGAACTTTGATATTGTGTCTAAAATTTTAAAATAATCAAATTTATGCATCCTGAAGTAGTAAAAATGTTCCAATAATATCGATGAATTATTTAAATTTGCGAGCGTTTTGGAAGAGAGTTTTTTTCATCCTGAGAATCCCTCCTGCTCAAAAGGCCAGTTTTGGAATAGCTAGTGTAGGAGTCAGTCCAGAAGGCCGTTTCTAAGAGTTTAATTCGGAGTCACCTGCGTTAGGAAAAGTCGAGATAGGATTTCTGTCTTGGCATTTGTGTTGATTTTCACGTTTTGCTTCTGTGTTACCATTAAGTCTTGATATTACTGTTGATTTTGACACATTTGCGCCATCTACTTATTTTGAAACTTTCATTGAAATAGAGCCAGCATCAAAATATAACATGGAAAAAAAATCTAATCCAATGCAATCGTAATTACTTTATTATCCGACTATCACGATTGACACGCTCTAGCTGTTTTCCGGTCTGAAGACAGAATCCGTTTAAGAGGCAAAAAAAAAAAAAAAAAAAAAAAAAATCTTATCATACTGACATTCATAATTTTATCTAAAACTGCATCTAAACGAGCAGAAACATTTCACTGAACTCTTGTTGAAAGGATAAATTAGAACATATTAAATGTTATAAAAAATGGAAAGAATATTTCTCAGATTAAATATATGATCCAGTCATGTTTCTAAATCCTTCATTTGTTGTTATACAGTCAACCAATTGGACAATTCTCCCCTTTACTTTCTCGTACACTAATACAATATGGCGTGTTTTATATTTCGTAGAATAGTGAAGAAAATCAAGTATTCATATTGTACGTATTATCGTTTTATCTTTCTCAGATTGGATTCAGGATTCGACACCAATCTATAAGACCACATACCAAATTTCATTTAAGTCGTTCCATGTTTGAATTATCCTGTTCATATACACACAAACATACGGACCGACAGACGGTCAACCTTTTGACGGATTTGGTCCACATTTTGATACAGTTCTATAATTCTAATGGTACAAGTTCATTCATTTAGCTCTTTGCGTGCCTTTGTTATCGTATTCAATGCATACTGACAGACAGATAGATTTTACGTTTGCGAAATTTGTCCAAAATTTGATAAAGATGTAAAATTTTGGTGTTGAAACACTTACTAAATTTTATCCGTCGATCTCATTACGTTTTTGACTTATCATTATTCAAAGACATCAGGTAGACGCACAGAGAAACCAATAGGCAGACAGACATGATTCCAAAAATGTGTTAATCGGACTCGGTGAGTTCTTAAACGTAGAGATTCATGAAAAATCCGGAGGTGAAATTTCTTTCACGATTACAAAACTTTCTCTTTCTGTACTTCATATATCTTCCCGTCGACGGATTTCGTCTAAAATTTGAGAGAGATTTACAATTTGTGTGTAAAGGCAACTTGCGAAATTTTATTCGTCTAGATCAGGAATTCCCAACCTTTATTTCCTCGAATATATATATCCCTTGATTAATCTTTATATTTTCGCGTATCCCCTTCTGTCATATCCTACCTCCCATCCACATCCCCCTATTCAAAAAAGTTTTTATCAATGATGTTAACGGCTAAGGTAAGTTTAAGAGTCGAACGACTCGAATTAATAACATTTGCTGAACTTATTTGTGATTTTGCATTTTATCGCATTTTTTCAATAGTATTAATTCAACGCCAAAACAAATGAAATCAGTATTGTAATAATTTCGCATAACTTACAATAAAGATGGCTAAAAACTACACTCCGTAATAAGCAACCATTCAAAAGGCCTAGTTATTAAATTAGTTATTAACCTGGGGAAGAAAAATTCTGTAACTTTTTTTAAATTCCTCATATTTTTTTGTTTCCGCCATTACCAAATTTTATTTCGCGTACCCCCAACTTGTCCTTCGCGTACCCCTAAGGGTACGTGTACCACAGTTCAGGAACCTCTGGTCTAGATTGCTGCATTCATGAGTTACTGTGTTCACGGACAAACAGGCACAATTCCAAAAATGGTTCTTTAGGACTCATCGAGTCTGAAAAGGGGAGATTTATCAATCTCGAGGTGAAATTTTCTGTCGATTACAATAATTTCTCTTTGTATACTTCGCATATGAGAAAGCAAAAGCTAGATGGTAACTATTTTTTCCCTTATTAATATTGCAAATATTCAGAATTTGCAGTAATTCATAGAACATTTCTACATAAATATGATTCGAATCATTCAAGAAAAATGAAGTCGAAGAAAAAATAGGGAGTAAATAGCCTATGTGACTTGAAACGTATGGGATTGAGACTTTAATGATTAATTTTGTCAATCGAGATTTTGAAATAAATTTTATAACTTTTTGTTTTTAGCTCTATCATACAGATCGCTATCACAGGAAGCATGAGCGACGAATTTCTTTAATCTTGCTTTACATGAAGTGTGTAACGAATGTTAAAATAAATGTAAGTGAAGTTTGTATGTAACGTTGGACAGTTTTAGAGAATGATGTCATTTTAGTTGATGCGCGCTGTAATAGATACTGAATTCGAAGAAGTTTATGGTAACTAATTCAAAACAATAAACTGAAAAATGTAGAAATAATTCGTAAAACATTTATAATGGTTAAAATTTAAAAGCTCTCTGAATATACACATGGTTTTATATAAAAAAGTAGTTTTTTTTGTTTCCCAATTATCATGAATTTATTTTATCTAATTTTTATTTAAATTTTTCGTGCTTTAATTATGTTCCGAATAGAAATTGATTCAAACATTAAAACAAAAACAAATAAAGCACTTAAACATAAGTACGGCACTCAGAGTAATAAGATGAATATCCAATACCATTTTGAAGATATAAGATTTTTCCTAAATATTAGTGTGCTTATAAAATCAATGTGTGAAACGATACTATCACGCAGTGTTCATGTATGTCTATTATTTTTAATCTTTACTTCTTATATATTATTATTCGTATATTAAATATCTAAATGAATGTTACCTATAGATGGCGCTGCGTGTACCTTTTAAGTATATGCAGTCCGAGAGTATATTATTGAGTTGCTGTATCGTATTTCGGCACGATGTTTTGCTTTACTTGTGCGATAAGGCACATCTCGCTCTTACGGCAAATTACTAAATATGTTTATATTCTACTAATATATGTTCTGTGTTGATCGTCTATTGTGTGTGTGGTGTGTTGTGAATGTTAAAATAAAGAAGAAAAAGACAATCACTGTGCTCTCATTTGAAAATACCGCACACCTAACTACATTCAGTTTGAGCGATATCATTCATTTTAACTGTCGATATCATTCATTTTGAAACACCCTATGTATCAAGACTCCAAACCGTGGGAAACATCTTTTCGGAAAGTGATTGGCAAATACCAGATTACACCATTCTTTTGCCCAAAGGCGAGAACATGGGAGATTTCCAAGCAGCTTAAATATAAGAAAGAACTCACAGTGAATACAAATAGCGGAAAAGTATCCTCAGATTTATTTCTTACTCGTTTTTATAAAAATAAAACTTGATTAATACCCTTTATCTCTAAGAATCTGAATTTTTTTAAAAAAATATATAATGTATGCTACAAAATTCCTGGCACATATTTCTATTACCTCTTTCGCTGAATATACCACCATCTTCTTAAAAGAAGTGCAAGCAAGTTTTGCTTGCTTGAGATGAAAAATTTACATGTACATACATTTTATGACTGAAAGAGGAAAAAAAAGGGCCCTTAGTTTAGTTTAAGTTTTAGTATAAATGAAAATCAAATTAATTGAATAAAGATTTGCGATCATTTAAACGTAACTAGAAAAATAAATTGATTTAACCTATCAAATTGTTCTAAAAAATTCTAAGATAATTTATGTTACAATTTCATTAACATTCATAAAACTGCGAGATTTAAGAACCGTGTTAAAACTGATAATATCCATTCAGTCAGTGGATATTTCCCCCTTAAAGCACGAGAATTTAAAAAAAATTTAAATTCTGAGTGACAAAATATGAAACATTGCCTTGTCGAACTTTGGCAATAGGATTTCAACTACAAAACATTTTTTTCCGAGTTTTTAGCTTTTTAAATATTTTGTCTTTATATAAGCTTGGATAATTCTATACGTCTGAAATAGTTTTGAATGTTCATGCAACTGACTTCATAAAAATGCAATACATGGCGGAAAAACGGGACAGCGAAACTGTTCAGTCGATAGTTTCAACCAAAACAGAAGAATGCGAGAAAAAAGGGTATGGGTTTGAGTTACCTTCCACTTCATTAGAAAAGATTTATTCCTATCTAAGTCGTGACGATCAGGTTAATACGTTACTGGTGTGTTTCAGTGGTCTGAAGGGTACGGTTCACCATCTGTGTGGAAAAGTTTCAAATTCGCTTTGAGAATGTTGCAGATATCGATAGACACCTGCCCTGGGATGAAATTTACAAGGAAATACAGCAGAATAATCCAACCCGTAGAAATACATAAGCCTATAACTTTGGATGAGCATTTGCAGGACACTTGGTGCAGACATCTTATAGATTTATTGCAGATCTTGACCAGCAACTCGCAACTTATTTCAATCAAGCTCCAAGGTTTGTTGTGGTGTCTTCGTTTGTAGACACTTCAACCTGTAGCGATGTAAATAGAGCCATTGCTATTTTTCTGGGATCTCAGCCTTATCTGAAAAGAGTGGAGTTTCGTACTTGCTTTATTAAATTTCAAGAATACATGGATCTTCTGAAACAACTACCTGAAAACAGCAGAAATTCAATAACGCATCTTGGGCTCCAAGGATTGTTTTTTTGTGATCCCAGGAACAAGAATCAACTGTTGCGCAAAGTTTACTTACGCTCTTAGACCTCCCACGCTTAAACACTCTTGCAATGGATTGATTATTCATGGATTTTTGAGAACATGTTCGCACGTCAGTCTGTTGCCTACAAAACTTAAAAAAAATTTTCAACTGCGTGTACTTTCGAAGATAATCTTGAATTGCGATACTAAATACACAAACTTAAAAAAAATTTCGAGGGCTAAAATCAAGAGATTGGCTCTTTCTGAAAGAACTACATCCGGATCTGCAAGTAGAATTCAATTTCAAAAGCCGTTCACCATCACGACGAGAGGTGGAATTCTTAATTGTGCCAAATATGCCAATAACACGGCTTACTATTTACACATGCTATGGTGATTCCTATAATTCTTCTTACATGGAAATTAACGTTTTATTTGATCGTCTTCTTGGATGCAAGACCAAAGACGATCTTGTGTCTTTATGTTTAAAATGGCTACGGACTATCCCTGACTTAGCCTCCAATTTCATCCCATTTATCCAAGCTTGCAAGAAACTGAAATATGTGGAGTTAGTCATAAGGCATTCCGTCCATGGTGTAGATCTCTTGCTGGAATTTTGGCTAGAAAATCGACCTGAGTCTTCCTTTAAAGACTCACGTTGTGTTCAGGGAGATCTCGGGATTTTGAGGAGATCAGGATTACATAATCTTGAAGAATTTAACCACCGAGTATGTGTCTCGATTAGAATCGATAGGATTAAATTTAAAAGCAGATTTACATTCTTAAAGACCATAATATGAAAGAGCAAATAGCGTGCAAACAGCATATTTATCATATTTTGTGTCCAAATAACGTCAATTCCTTACTTAAATTTAGATATAATGATTCATATCGATGAATAAAGTCTTCATTTCATTATGTGAATTTTTAGAATAATAAATGCGTATATAACTTTCATATTCATAAAAATTTATCTTGTTTTTGTGTCTATTTGTACTTTTTTCATAATAATTTTTAGCATACTGATAATTTATTTATGGAAACAACATTGAATATTGATTTTTGTACATGCATATGGAGTTCTTAAACAAAATCAGTTTTCAAATTATTTATATCGCAATATTAGATTGTCTTCCGATTTAAAAATTGTAAGCGACGCCGACATCCTACGGACAAATTGTTACAGTTCTATGTTTTTCAACTATTTATTCTTAATGTATTTGGCTTCACGTGGTTTTAAACATAATGCTGTGCTAAGCATAACGATTTAAAGATGTGAAGAATGATGAATCCTTACGATATGGCATGTTTTTTATTTTAATTTGGTTATATTTGAATCTATGTTTTTTTGTTTCTGATAGGACTTCAGCGCCATTTTTATCGCCGGCCAAAAAGGATTATACGACTTCCATTCCTCAATGGAAAGAAATGATAAATTGTGAAAGGTACCCGTGAAATTCGGTTCTATTCCGTTAGTGGGGGACGCCAATCTTCGCGATTGAAATACTTTGACATGAAACCTGTCGTCGCCTAGCGCGTAAAACCTATTTCCCCGTTAGCGGAAAAGTACCAGAAATACAGCGAGACTTTGCTGTTACAAGGTCGCATTACGATGTTTTCTAGGAAATCCGAAGGGCTGAAATCTAGAACTTGGTCAGCTTCCTCTTAAAAAGGCGCCAAATCTCCAATAGCTAATGCAAGCAATGAGGTCCGACGTCAAGGTTCAAGTTGAACTGCTTAAATATGAAAACAGCCCTCTTGCTTTGGTGTCTTGGCGATGTTTTAAGACGAGTGTGTGCCAAATTCCAGATTTCAGCCGAATTAGTTGCCGCACTTCGAAAGAGGTAGCAAATTTAGACATAAAGGCAAACAATTTTTTGTAACTAAGAAGAGCAGCGACACTAGCTCAGTCATTTTGCATATTAAAAAAACATTAATGTAATTAACTCGTATTTTTCGCCTTTTGTCGGTAAACTGCCGATATGTGGAAGAAAGACAGGTGGTGAATGCGAAATTTGGCAACCTGTCTTACGAGATCGAAGGCATCGAACGTCGAATTACGTTACAAATAAAATGTATTTTTCCTGGAATTTATTATTTTTATTATTTTTGGGCCCTATATAAGTTATAAAGACGGCAGGTTGCAAGTTGGGCCTTGAGGAAATGTTGGAGCTACGCCACTGGCTGTTGTCGGCTTACAAACAGGGATTTCGCGAGTTCAAGACTGAATTCCATCTATTTAATTTATCTAAATTATATCCTTACAAACCCGCTGCGTTGTGCGCTTAGCGATCATTTGAGCGGGACATTCACTACTACGTCGTTCCACTTCATTTGGAGCTCATCTCACCAGACAGTTACAGTTTTCAGCCTATCAATTTAGGTGGGTCATTCATGGAGGCCCTATGGAAACGACACAATTGGTCACTTCAATCCGCCAGGGCTACTGTTCTTACCCCTCTTCCCATTTTCGAAACGGGACCCGCGCCTCTTTCCCCGAGAGTGCTTCACTTCCCCGCCCCAATTTTGTGGTTTTCGCTTTTGTGAGAAAAGGTTACTCCCCTTATCCACGATCGCATTTCAGTTTTACGCCATGTGCGCTGAATGGAAAACGGTACCGGATGAAAGTCCAAACATTTTGACTGCACCGCGCCGATTCTCATAGGATTTTGGCATTGATAACGGAACAATGGGCTCCAAATAGCGTGGAATAGAGCTCCCGTGAATAATCAGTTTTACGTGAATTCCCGTTTATTACCATTCATCCAAATACTTTCTTCCTCAATCAAAGAACGCTTTCTTTTTTGGCATCGTGGTGCGGATCCTTTTTTCTCACTAATTAAAATATTTACTTCTGTATTTCTCGAGCAATTCTTTTATTTGATCAAAACTCCCTAACGAAAATCTGTGCTACCTAGCAAATTGTTTTAACTTTTGTTTCTCTTTATTTTGGAAACATAAAAGCTATGCTTAAATTTTATAACTCTGAGATGGTTTGCGCCAAAGCGCTTCGTGCGTGCGCAGTGCATTTTGAGCCGGTGCTACACGCAGTTAAAGAGTATAAAACCTTGTATCGACTGTAGCCACATACTAAATCATCAGGACTCAGTGTTCGACGTGCCTAGTCCTTCTTTCTTTAAGTTAACTCTCCCTTTTTAAAGATTTTGTTATATGTATTAAAGTTTGAGTTGCTACTTAAATGCGTTGATTCCTTAAAGTCCAGTGCAAGTCAGTAGAGCATGCAATAACTTGGGGAAGCATACCTTTCAGTTGTCCTCGCACTTCAGGAACTACTTCGGACTTAGGGTACCTAACACCTTACGGGTTCTGGAGGTTTTGTTGTTGTTGTTTCATGTCCCCCTGGTCCAAATACTAGACCATGTCCATGATACCATGTCGCTCTAACAGTACCACAAGTCCATTTCCCCCTTCACTCCACAGCTGCCTCGCACAGGCGCCAATAGGAGGAGGGGCGCTTTGGAGGTTTCAGTTTTAGTTATATTAGCATCCCGCTTTTAAAGCAACACGAGGGATATTTTTGGACGGAACTCGTGATTTTGAACCGCGGTCAGATGACGAGGACGACACCTGAGCTGATATCACCCTCTCCAAATTTCCGCACCACTCCAGCGGGAGGACATTTGATTTAAAATGCAACAGGCCCCATACACGGCAGATCTTCAGTGGAATCGGGTTTGGAACCCTCCGATCCCGAAGTCGAGACCTTACCACTAGGCCACTGCTGCTACGGGTTCTGGAAGTTCTCAGTGAATTAGCGGAACATCGTAAAACTGACTCCGATGCTTATTTCCCAGACTGGATTGTACCGAAGATCCAACGTGTACGTGTGCCTGGGTTACATTAATTCCTTTGGTGAGACGTTCCCACTATGTTAAGTAAATATTCCCACTGTCCCAGCCTACCTGGTAGGGTGTAAAGCCTCCACTGGGACGGCGATGAAAACAAAGGACTCATGATAGTGAGAGTGGTCTTTTCATGGTGTCGTTTGGAGAGTAAGTACCAGTCTCGGGTGTCATATTAGTTATCTAGTATTGGTTTAACTCTCTCTCTGAAACACCCAAAAGGACCGTTCAAGCAAGTTAATCGCCTGAATATCTCTGTGGATTTCCCCCTCCTTCTCTAAGTGTGATGGATTGAATACTCGAAGCGCGTACTTTATATGTTAGAGCGGATCACTTTGAAGGTAGGAAGAACTGAACATATTTCCTTAAGCAAATTCCCCTAATAGCCATCGGCTAAATAGAGTCCTATCTCATATAGGGTCTCTCTAAACGTGGTGCAATAGCTAATTTTTAAACTGTTAGAGATAGCTGAATACTTCCAATTGGAAAAATGCTTTAATGATGTAAAAAATCATATTTTATGCTTTTTGAGTATATAAATGTACTATTGAAAAATTTACAAAAAGTAAATTTTTAAGCATTCAATAGAAAAAAGACACAAGAACTTCTTCATTGATTGTTTTATTTATCTCAATCTGGAGATGCTTTTATTGCAATTATAAAAATTATATAAAAAAATTTGATGTTTTGAAAGACTAAGAAACCAATTAGCAAGTAATTAATTGCAAATGTGATCGAAATATTTCTCTTTGATAAGTCTTTTTTTTCCGCAACTGGATATAATTGATTTCATAGCAATAATAAAAATCTCTACTAAAGATTTTGATGTATTTGCAGCGAGAAGTTTGGTTTTTGTTGTCGT
This sequence comes from Araneus ventricosus, assembly GCA_013235015.1. Lineage (NCBI taxonomy): Eukaryota > Metazoa > Arthropoda > Arachnida > Araneae > Araneidae > Araneus > Araneus ventricosus. Next base: position 41,780 of record BGPR01008975.1, on the reverse strand, counting down.
TAGTTGGGAGAAAACTTGGCACTGTCCTTTCACTGCGAAGGTTTACTTTTTATTAACACGCCTCAGATCGATGTGGATTTCGACGAAAGGGGGTGATATGTCTGGCCTGTTGTTTGTTGTTGTTCTGAAAAACTCTGGCTTGTCAGTGCGACGAACTGCAGTAATTTTTAAAGTGTGATTCTTTCTTGTTTGTGTACATGAAAATGGTGACTTTTTTCTAAAATCTCGTGTTATCATTTCAAAAGGGAGAAATATCACACGCAGTTGATGAAAATTTTCTTAGACCTTTTAAACAAAATTATTTAATTTAAAGTCTTACTTAATCGATCCTGAGATGGAACGATTCAGTAAACAAAGACTGCAGGTAAGCAACCTAGGGATGGCGGTTATTGTGAAAATAACCGGTTTTCAGTTATTCAGGTTTTTTCATCTCAGGTTTAACCTGGCGGTTATAACCGCTCAAAATAACCGGTTTTCGGTTTTTTAAAATAAAAAACAAACGCCGTTTGTCAACAAAATTTATAATTAATATTGCTTTTACAGGAAATCATTCCAATGGCCAATATTTATCTGTTCATAAAGACTCTCTCAATCCGCCAATCAACAGACGCCTCGAGGAAGCGGTTGTCGTTAATTGTCCTAGGATGATGAAATTCAAAGCTTCATAACTTGGTAAATTTTAGTCTAATCGAACCTAAAATCTAGCTTATATTCCGATCCTGTTTTTTCACCCGGTTATTGGACTTTAAAAAAAATAACCGGTTAAAACCAGCACAAAAAAATAACCGCAAAAAGAACCGGTTAACCGAAGCAAAAAAACCGGTGGGTTTTTCCCATCCCTAAAGCAATCCTCTATTGTAAAAAGCAATCGGGGGGTGAAATATTCACATGCTTTTCTGTATCGTAGCTTATAAACGACATTAATTTACGAAAGATTCGTCAAGATGTATTGACCCCGAATGGGGACCTTCTCAATTACGAGGACAGAAAGTATGATTTTCATTGTTCGGTTCCCGTTTCTAGAGTAACCAATTTATTTAGAAGGGTTTGATTGATGATAATATTTTATTGTCCGCACTTTAGTGAAAAGTGCAAACTATGTGAATCGTATACCTAGTGGTTGGTTTGTTAGATAATCGTAGCTTTTGAAGCTAGTAGAGAGCCATTTTGGGATTTGGTTATTGAAACGTTGCTAAATGATGAAGGCGACACCTAAGGCTACATCCAAATCTCCTAGTTTCCACACCAATGTTAAGACGTTGAATATGAAAACGAAGATTAAAGTGTGCATCAATTCAGCAAGCTCGGCGAATCGTCCTTGAAATCGCATCTCAAACCCGTAAACGAAACCCTTCTGTAAATGAATCCGAGACTCTGCCAGCATGTCATAGGTTCTATCCTATATGCTGCATAAAATCCTACTTTACATTGTGTCGGTCGCACATTCAGATGTTTCCTTACATCCATTCAAGGTTGGAGGTTCCTTAATGGTTATAGTAGCTCATACTTTTCAAAAGTTTGAATATGAATTTATTTTTGAAAAGAAATAAATGCAACGGTCGTACTAACGAATATTGAATCTGGAAGAATAATGGTTTCTGGAATAAACAATTACCCCTCTTTACACAAATATTGACAATGTAATTTCTAGCATTACATTATCGAGCAGTCTTCAGTCAAATAATTTCTAAAGGATACTGGATCGTGTACTAATCTATATATATATATATAAAAGAGGAAAGTATGTGTGTGTTTGTTTTTGGTTCTTTATGCACGCTTACACCGTTGGACTTACGGCGATCAAATCTGGCACAGTGATGGACTAGCACAAGAGGGAGCTGGCACCGTAAAAAATATTTTAAAATTCGAATTAGATTTTTAATTTTAAGTGTTAAATTCGGACGTTTTTTGCCTATTGTTCATTTACAACAATTCTTTTCATTATACAATGAAATTCAAATCATTTCATTGTTTAAACAAATATTTATTTGTGTGTTTCTCTTCTATTGTTGAAAGCTAATGTAATATCTTTTAATCCAGGTAACATGCTGCTGGTCGTAAAATGTGTCGCGCCAATTTAATATTGAAATCAAATGCATATTTTGTATAAGGAATGAGAAAATAAAGTTCGCCCCTACATTTTGACAATATTTACTGAAAAAACGGAGGCTGGCATATGAAAAAATATGGATCCCGAGCAACACCGGGTTATCAGCTACTATTAAATTAAATTTAAAAACCTGAAAAATCTAACTATCATAGTTAAAACTATGATATATTTTTCAAGATAAAAATTAAATTCACTTTTGTGCTTTGTTAGTATTCAACGCACTCCTCTACCTTGAACTGCGACTATCTACAATTACGATTACAAAAAATAAATTTCAAATTTAAAAATTAAACGTAATTTTAGGTTGCGTTTTTGTTTACAATGCGTACAATAGAATACATAAAATAAAATTTTCACATAATTCACAATAATTATACGTGGGTATAGTGAATGTTTGAATCTTAATTGCAATTTCTATTATTCCTTTCAATGTAAATAGTGCTGAAGAATATAAATCCGACTAGCGACTAGTTCGGCTAACAACTTTTCAGTCAGAATGATACTCGGTCGAAAATCGATGAAACCGTATATATTCAGATAACCTTCTTATAAAGCAGCTGATAGGTTCGAACAAATGGGAAGGTTTCAGAATTTGAACCACTTGGGCATTCTTAATGCACAGAGATAGAGAAGTAATTTTAATAAAATACGAATAGTTGAATTTTTATATAAACAACTTTTCAGTCGGAATGATACTTAGTCGGAAATTGACGAAACCCTGTATATTCAGACAATCTTCTTATAAAGCAACTGATAGGTTCCCAAAAAATGCAACAGGGGAAGGTTTCGGAATTTGGACCCCTTGGACATTCTTAATGTGCAGCGATAGAGAAGGACGTAATTTTAATAAAACACGAGTAGCTGAATTTATTTATAATTTATTCATCTTCAAAGCAAAATATTTAGCATTTTATGAAATACTCTTTAAAGAAAGAAAAATATTAGCTTAAAAATTGTGTCATGAGTCCAATTAGGGAAACGGGATGCCCAGATTGGACCATGGGTTTTCCCAAACTGGATCAACAATTTTTTTAGCGCAATTAAAGAAAAAATATTTTTTGATTCACAAAATTACACCAGCACGCGATGTATGAACCCAAATATGACATTTTATGCACTGTATCAATTCTTCTTCCTTTGTTTCTTTGTATATGATACGAACCGCGACGTATATGATATAACCTTTGATGACCTAACCTATGATGTAACCTTTGTATATGATATAACCGCAGTTCTGTTCTTTTTGAACCGAGTTTTGATATATTTTGAATTATTGTATTGTTTTTTTCTTGTCTTGTTCCACTCTCAGTTTACGAGGACTACTAGGGATTATAACTGCTTTCTTGGCTATTCATCTAATTCAAGATATTAGGCCTATTTATTTAAACATTCCAATTCAGGCCACTGTTTTTGGTCCAATCCAAACAACTTTTGGACAAATAAACTTATATTTAAACTATTTTAATAAAATTGTTATTGTAATAGTGGGCTAGCAAGTTTCCTAACTGATGATATAAAAGCATATTTTACCACCTTGTTTTAAAAAGCTTAAAGACATTAGTCTTTTATAAAAGTATTTAATTGGTGAGATCTAAATGTAAATACTTGCTCTCTAACTGAAACCGCGTAGCGAGTTCTCTTAAAAATAATTCCATAAACCACATTTACATCGTTACAACATAATCTGCCTATTTTAAGTCCTAAATATTTAATAGAGTTGTAGTTATGATACCGGTCCAAACTAGATGCAGTTCCAAATTAGTCATTTCTCCCCTACTATGAAAATTTTTTTTGGGGAAACAAGGAATTATTATGAAAATAAGGCTTAGGTTCCAATAAATATATGTACCATTATATTTCAAATTTCGTAAAAGTAATGTCGATCAAAACTATCATAGATGACCTATTGAAAGTCTGATAAAATGTGCTATTTAAAATTTTCTTAATTGAGAGATACAGTATATAAAATTCTTTATTTACTGATACACATTTGAGAATTACTGTTTTGGAGTTAGCTCTTCTTTAAAAAAATAACCTTCGTTTCGAATATAGGGGAGAGTCGAAGAAGTACCGCATGGACATTTTTTTAATGTACAATGATGGAGAAATAATTTTAATGAAAAACAAAAAGTAGATTTTTTTGCAGTTAATTTATCTTCAGAACAGTCTAATTAACTTTTTTATGAAATATATTTTAAATTAGAAAAAAGCAACTTAAAAATTGAGTCATTGATCCAATCCAAGAAACCGGTTGCCTAGATTGGACCTCCGATTTCTTTACGCACATCTAACGCAAAAATATTTTTTTGATTCTGAAATTCATACGAGAAAACAATGCATAAACCCAAGTATGACATTTTACGCCCTGCATCACTTCCTTTTCTCCCGTTTTTCCCTCAGAAATGATTAAAAAGATACTAACCTACGTTTTTGCACGTTTTGATCCGAAATTTTATAGCTTTAGTATCCTTTTATTGTGTTTTTGCTTTAACTTCTTCTAATTCAAGTTTATGAGGACTAATATCGGTGATAAACTGCGTTTTAAGCTATTATTGTAGTTAAAGATAATAAACCTATTGATTTAAATGGCCCAATTTAGGAAACCCTTTCTGGTCCAATCTAGACAACCTTTGGCCAAAACGAAAAAAATTCCCATAACCTTAATTTTAAACTATTTTATAAAATGATTATAGTAAATTGTAGCTAAAGAAAATTCCTATCTGATGATATAATATCATATTTTCTTACTTAATTTACAACTTCGTAAGCGGTTTTTGTCTTTTGTTAAAATAAGATGTTGATGATGCCTAAATCTCAACACTTGTTCTCTAACTGTAACCACGTAGCGTTTTCTCTTAAAAATGATTTCATACAGCCCATTTTCATCGTTACAACATAATTTGCCTATTTCCCGGCCCAAATATTTAATAGAATTGAAGTTATGATACTTGTCCAAATTCGGCGTCTCTCCTCGATATCTCATGCAGTTCTACTAAATCTAGGTTTACTCTTGGCTTTTAAAAAAGTATTTAACCACTTAGTTTTCGTCTATTCTATCGTCCTTTGAATTAAAATTGCTCGAAGCAGATGTATTTTCCGCCAAATATGATCAATCATTTTTTTAAATTTTTAATTTCTGATAAAATTTAAATGTAAATTTCTACTTCGAGGTTTTTATTAGTCTCCATGGTTAAGACATCCTAGAATCCGAAAAACATGTTTTTGCAATTATGTCTGTCTACTGGTCTCTGCGGTGCGTGTCATTTATCAAAAGTAGAAAGATCTAATATGCATTATAGAAAGTTGCGTCTAGGATGCAGGAAAACAATTTTTTTATGCCCACACTGACCCTAATTACACAGATTGGGTGTAAAATCGTATACGTGTACTGAAAAATATTTCTATTGTTTGATAAAAATTACATGCAAAAGTCATCAAAATCTCAGAGACTTTTGCAGCAAAAAAAAAAGATTTAGGTTAGATTTTATGAAATTTTGTGAAATATCGTGATACAAATTTTGTCGCATGAATTCAGTTTAGCTGGCATCTTACTATCTGTTTTATTATGCTTACTATGATATTTAAAGTGCGATTTATCTTCTGTGTAGCAAGAGCAAATTTTTTTAAATTTATGATTTCGTAGTAGTAGAAAAAGCAGTCAAACTAAAAAAGTCGAACTAAAACTGAACCGTCAAGCAACATTAATTATTATTTATTGTCGTTTAAGCTTTTAAAGAGATTGAGTTGAAATAAACTAAAGGAAATCAAAATTTGTTTTTCTTAGGATATTAAAGTCTGAGAACTAGAATTATTTTCTTAAGCTCATTTGATAGAGAAAAATCTTACTTTGAAAAAGTTGTACTTAAATAATAAAATTCCATTACATTACGACTGTTTTGAAAGAAATGCGAGAAAAATTGCAATGAAGAGAAACCCATTTGTTCCGCTGTGAAGGAAAGCTAAAGAAAACTCGCTTGAATCACGTGGTAGGATGGTTTCGGTTTGGTCGCCAAACGGTTGAAAACACGCCAAATTTTTCTTGAAGATTTCGTCTGCGTGAGAATTGGAAAATGAATTCTAAAGTTTTATAAACTGAAAAGCTGGAATATATACAGAAATGAAATTTACTAATATTCTGGATTATGTCAGGAAATTATTTCAGTTGTATGGACATATTACATTAATCATTATCACTAGATGTCATCTGCATGATTTAGATAGATTCGATGACGAAAATCAGAATAATGATACCCTTGAAATATTATTTTGTACACGAAGTATACATGGAGACAGTATTAAATCGTCAAAAATTCGATATCGAGATTTTGATGAATATCGACGTTACGGACCTTCCAAAATCGGACTTTTTTCTTTCTGAATTATGTCTATTTGTCTGTTCGTGTGTATGAGAACCCAATAATTCGTAAAACGTGATGTATAAGACGGGTGAAATTTTGAACATGATTCTTAAATCTGAGTGAAATTCTGGTCCGAATACTTCGAAAAGAAAAGGTACTTTGATTAAACACTCGATTTTTTTCACTTAACCAAGAAATTACGCAAAATGCATTTACGAATATGCGCCTTTCAATTCTCACTGAATGAAAATAGCACATACGTTTATAATATTTGCATTTATTTACCCATCCCGTTACCGTTGAAATCCAAGCAAATATTACACACATTTCTATTTATTTTATTGGGTTTATTTACTTGTATGTTGCTACTCCTTTTAGAGAAAATTTTAATTTAATCAGTTTACGAAGGGAATTTAATTATATTAATTCAAGCACTGGATTCTGAATTTTTTTAAATGTGACAAAAGACATTAATCCGTACATTTCAACAACAGAATTATACTTTTGATTTAGCTTCGCTGTATCCATAATTCAGTTTGCAATGCTCATTTTATAGAGGGTTATAATAACATTTCATAAAAAGTAATATTTAATTTTCCTTTACTGTAGTTTTGTCAGTAATAATAATATTTGTTATACTGCAATTGTTTATTCGGTATAGGTTACATTTTTAAGTGGGTGTATGCGAGGGAGTAAAGGGGAGACTACTCCCGATTTTTTTTTAAGTAGTTAGTTTCCTCTGAAATATATTCTCCTTCTGTAAAATTCTATGTTTTGTGTATGTGATACGCGTTCTTAAAATGTTTCGGAATATGTGGCAAGTATGTTTTCAGATTGGAAGGGCAGAAATTGGCAATTGTTTCAATTCGTTTAACATTTTCTTTGAACAAGTTTTCTGTTTTGTTTATTTTGGATACTCAGAACTCTGAGCTGAGGATACACTTCGATATCTTTTAAATAAATCATTTACCGGAAATCGGTAATGGGCAAGGAAGTTCAATATTAACAAAAAAAAAAAACCAAAAAAAACCCAGAGAACTCGTCCATAGCTTCAAGTCATTTAAAATTCTTTTTTAAATCCTAATATCACTTTTTATAAGAGTGAATTTTACATATGCATAACTATTTTTTCAATATTCGAAATAAATAAATAAACTTCCTTGAACTGCAGACGATTTGTAACATTAAAAATATATATTGAATAAGTTCCTTTCCACTTCAGACGATTTACATTCTTTAGACAAATTTTTCTTTAGAGAAGTTTTGCATAAATGGCAACATCAAATAAAAGACGAAAATTCTAAATATTATTTTGAAGCATTCTTTTGAAGAATTTACAGCAAAATGACTATTATTTTTCAGCAAATGATATTTAAAAGACTATCATTTTTCACTTGTTTTCAAAAATTTGCAAGCCATTAAAGAGGTGAGTTTTTGTATTTTTATGAAAAGTTTATTCAATAATTTCATTTCGGTTCTGCTCCATAGTTATTGCATATTTCTCAGAAATGAAAAAATACATTATTGTTATCCCTTTCTTTTTATTAAAAAATATAGATAAAAGTTTTGTAGAATAATTCAAAGAAATTAGAAGATACGTATTGAACTTAAATTATTTTGGTATTTTTAAGAATACGGAATTCTTTAGAGCATTTCTTAAAAACTTTTAAAATTTGCTTTTTCTTATTTCTTTTTTAGAGCTGATAAGAATTTCAAATTAGCTTTTATGGATGACTTTTCTAGTTTGTTTACTTACATTAAAAACTTTGATTTTATCTGCTTGTATGTTGGAATTCCGCTTTGAAGATTCCATTGACTTAGAATTACACCGGAATTACGTAGTATAGGCACTTAAGTTGTAAGTAAGAATGTAAACAAACGAAGCATAAAACTCGTCCATAATTGATTTTTTTGTGAAAATATTTAGTACAGATTTAGATATCAAAAGACTTAGAGCATTAAAGCCAACTGAACAAAACCACAATTAAGTTCGAAACTTTTTTTTATTTCTTCTCGTAAAATTGAAATTTAAGTGGTACGAACTCCTTTTCATCATTGATACTTGATATTGTAAAATAACCATTAACAATATGATGGATTCCAGCTGAAATCGTTTTAAATTATCTTTAACTTTTGTTTAATTATCTTTTTGCATTTGTATATTTCTTATGGAAATCGTTTGTACAAGAATAATTTGCTAAGAATAAGAGATTTTTTTAAAAGGCTCTTTGAAATTACTTTGGATGGAAAAGGGAATATTTTTACTAAATCTTACATTCATTATCTTATGGACGAGTTTTCTGGTTTGTTTACAAGCCTTAAATATGTATTTCCGGTGAAATGCCAAATCAATGGATCTTCAAAGCGGAAGTCCAAAATACAAGCAGAAAAAGTAAAGGTTTTTAATATAAGTAAACAAACCAGAAAACTCGTCCATGAAGAATTGAGATTCAAGAATACTTATCCAGTCTTATTTCGAATTATTTAAGTTAGTTTTAAAATAATTCTGAATGAAGGACAGTTTGGACTGATATAACGTTATTTTGTTAATGAATACTTTTTCGGAAAGAAGTGAGTCAAATTTTAATAATAACGTAAAAGAAAAGCTGATCTTTCATTGCTATGTAATTATTCTTGATTATAGCTGCAAAAATGTTCATTAATTTTTGTAAATACTTTAAATAAAAGTATGAGTTGGAATTAAAAGTATGCTTATTGCATTTCATCATTTAATCATTAAAAAGTATGTCTGTTTAACTCCAGATTTTATTTTGCGAGAAAAAGGAGAAACTTGTTTTCAAATGTAACGCATTTTTTAAGTAATAAAACTCAGAATTTCCACAACTATGACATGACTCGAAATAACCATGCTACGTTTTTTTCTCGTGAGATGTTATGTTTAAAATTTAATAGCATACGTGTCTGAAAAGTATAGATATTATTTGATTGAATATTTTAAACTGTGTTTACTTTTTTTCAAACGCTAAAAATGAGCAGTGTAATTATATAAGTTATGCTGCGGTTTTATTTAAAAGATTCGTTCAAAAACAACTGTTTTCAGTTACTTATACGACGAAAGATTTATATGTGTGTTTACAATACTTTTTTCCTGTTCAGCACTTCGTCGACTTGCAAAGGATAACTCGCCAAATCAGGTTTTCTATCCCAGTTGTTCTGCCTCAAGGTGCATTACAGAGCGATCCGTTTCATCTGTACATACAAGCGGCGAAAATCTACCTTGCATTTGAGTCAGGTCACTCAGGTGGCGAACTGGTTCGGGGTAGCGGGTGTGCTGCTTACGCACACGAAACGAAACTGATTTTAAAAATACGGCCTGTTGGCGCTTACTCGAGTGACTTCCGAGTTTCTTCATCATAATGTTAAATTACGGTGAGAGTCCGGCACCGGTCGTTCCGACATCGGCTAGCCGAAGAAGAACGGGTGTTGGAGACCGATTCACATGCTCTCAACAGTCTGTGTTAAGTGCGATTGATCGATTTGTGAAAGCTGTCAATAATATGGATGCTACTGTTTTGGTGCCCTCTCGCCTCAAGGATATGGAAGTGCAAAATCGTCGAAAGACCCAAACCCCTCCTCCAGGAATCCAGTATCAAGATCTATATAGTTTCTATACCATGCTGAAAGATGTGAAAACCGAGCTGCTTTGGGGCCCTTCGTCCATGAATGCAACTCTCTTCCCTGTTGCAGGATCTCTCAGTGGAATGTCCAGTCCTCGGAGATCTACTCTAGGAATGATGATGCCACCAGGGATGACCACAGGAATGACCACACCCAGGCAGTCATCTGATGATGGATTAGGAAGCAGCATGGGCTGCTCCTCTGATCAGGATACAGACAGTGATTTCGAGAGCATCATGACAGACCGTGAAAGCATGATTATTGAGCAAACTTCGCATCTTGCCACAGCCTTCCGCCATCATCTCCATGGACTTCATGCAATCTTGCATCAGCTAGCTGATTCCGCGGATTATTTATCTAGTCGGTATCAAGAAGAAATCGAGTCACCAATTGCATAGTCTTTTCAGACGAATCTTCGCCAGGGAAAAACTTTGGAAACAATGCTGCGCATCGAAACATTGTTTTTCTCAGATACATTAACATTCCTTCTGGGGAAAACATCATTGCTCAAAGAAAGCCTAAATAATTTCTTGGGTTTTTCACGTCATTTTTTTGTACCTGGTCGTGGGTTCCGAAAGACTCAATCGGGCTTCTTTGCTTCACTTAATAAGTGACACATGTGCGACAACCATGGAGAAAATATCTTTCTTTTCAATTAATACTATTGATGTTATCTACAAGTACAATATTTAATTAAATCAATTAGAGCTTTCTTCGATAATTGTGGTGAAAAATGTGCCAGTGCGTTTAAAAATAGGCTTATATCAAGTTGAACCAATATTAAAGTATGGATACATATTTATATTTAAATGCCATAAGAATACTGCCATTTATTATGACAATTATCCGTAGCTTGAAATGTTCTGAGTTTAAAATATGTTGATTAATGAAAAGAGTAAATGATTTTTTTTTCACGTTTTCACCTCATGAAAGTCTCTAGAGAAGCAAAAAAAAGTTTAAAGTCCGTTATATATGAAGTAGTTTTCTGCACCTGAGGAAAATGCTTGTATAATTTGAAACTTACAGATGAGGACACTTGGAGTTAAATTTCTACAGGAAAGAAATTTTCGTGATACTTTTTTCTGGCAGATAGATATTTAGGATAGTAATAGTAGTCCTAATATTAAGCACCATCCCAACTAAAAATTAATTAAATTAAGACTAAAATTTAAAGCAAGAACAACTCTTTCTCTTTTGATTTACTTAATAGTGACACGTTTTAATTTACCGCTAAATCAGAATGAAAGTTGATCCGTTATTTGAGTTAAGTATCTGTATAAAATGTTAATTAATTTAAAGCAGTTTTTAAGAAAACATTATGTTCATATAATTGAGATAAGCAAAATTTTGCAGTTTTATAGTTCCTACTTTCTTTGAAGGTTATTCAAAATAGCATTTAAATATTTTCTTATTCACCAAATCATACAAATTTCAAATATCTAACATATATATGGGATATTTATAAGTCCATCGTTTTCATGTTTTTACTGTTTGTGCATTGGCACTTTGGTCACAAAGATATTCATAGAATCAAATGAAGATTGTGAGTTTTTATTTGAATGAACGTTTTTCTACAAACGGAGTTTATTTCAGCAGTGCCTTTCCTGAAATTTACAGTAATGAAAGTTAAATTATTGTGCCTATTTTTAGAACTAGTCTCAAGTTTCAAGCCAAACGTGAGTGATGTTTTTATTTTGAGTTTTGAGGAATTCAAAAAGTAATTAGTTTCTTTTTCTTTAATGATGTGGTGAGTTCCTGTCTACGGATTTTATTATATTTTTGAATGGATTGTGCAAGAGTGAAAGGAGCAACGCAAATTTTTATCTGTTTCTGCAATAGACTTTCTGGAAAAGAATACGTGTAACCTGCGGAAAAATTTCTTATGCAGTGAAGCACCATTTCAAGAAGGAAATCAGTGGATATGGAATTTTTAGGAGCTTTTTCTGATGTACTTTTCGTCGCAGGGGAAAATATTCTTATTGAAGAAGCTGATAATTGTAATGTAAGTACTTTTTATTTTCTGATTTATGTGGTTTAATTATATTGTCATTTAGATATGTCAGTTTAAGTCATAGGAATAATTAAAATTTTCTTTTAATGAATTTAATGTTTGTAGCAAACTATTTTCCTGAATAAGATGTAAAATAATTATTTTAAGATATAACTGAAAAATAAATTAGATTAATGCTGTATAACCTGATTTGATTCAATGATTCTATATATGACACAAGTCTCATAACATTTTGTATAGAACTCAAAATGAGGGCTTAAGTTTACAAAAATTGTTTTATTTTGGGAACATTAGAATTATATATTTCGAAACTTTTTATGAACAAAATAAAATATGCATGATTTAGTACTTCCTTTCCATAAAAATTTAAATATATATTTTAGCAAGCATCCTGATGTGAATCCAATTGCTGTCTAACTTAATTTTGTTTTATCTTCATTTGTAGATTTAATTTTTGATTGATTTTGAAAGCTGGAGTATTTTAATTCAGCTTTTTCCACATTTAAAAGATGCTTAATGATTTTAGGGCACTTTTCGAAAGAAACAAGCATCTTCATGAAAAGTTTTAACACAACGTATTATCAAAATAAAATCCAACCACAAATGTTATTTAGAATTGAAATTACAATGAGAACTCATCTTTCTCGTTAAAATGGAATTCAAGTAACACATAGATTCGTTAGTTATCTTTATGAATAAAAATGGATATGCCTATGCTCATTGATCATTTATTAGTTTTATTTCTTAAGTATGTCATGCTAGAAAATTCTATATTTCGTATATTGTAGCCAGTGTTAAGTAAGATTGAGACTTTTAAGAAACCGCTGTATAATTATATTCACAAGAGATATGGAAAATAAGTTATTTGTTAAATGTGAAGATTGAATAGAGCGATTTTAAATTAAAACGAGATTCGAGTAAAATTGTCTTTCAACAAGGCAATTAATGGTTTTCGTATTTACTCAGTTTAACTTGTCATTGATTAATATCTTTTCTATATATATCCCGTGATTGAAGAATATCTTAATTCGTAACTTTTTAATTTCCTTCACTAAGTAAAAAAAATAATACATCGTGTGACCAAAATATTAGGAATATCTTGTTACGCAGTAAGAATCGTATTGAAATTCTTCTGTCATTGATGACAGTAGATATTCTTTAGGCATAGACTCTACAGTTTACTGAACGCAGAATATAAATCCTTGCTAACAAATGGCAACTCTTAATTAGTGTTTTGGTGCTGATAACAGATCTTCCCACTTCATCCCTCATCATAAGGTCAGACATGGACCTTACCAACAGCATCATGGACAAGAAATCTTGCTAGTCAGATCAAACTATCTTTTCCCACTCATCAAAAGTTCAATGTCGGTGGGGTTTATCACACAAAAACACTTTCTTTACCCTATTTTCTTTACACTTTGGGTAAGCAGGGCCTTCGTGAGTAATAAAAAATACCACTTTCTCTTCGGTTTTCCATCAAAATAAAAGAATCTAGTCAGTGGAAATTCAAACCATTCTTTAATAGATCCATCTTGTGAGGGCATGGATATGCTTTGTGACGATCCTTAGTTGTATTGCACTACTATTTGTTGCTTTGTAGCTCTTCTATTAATGCACGCAATGCGTGTCAATCTCTGGTTCCTCTTTCGTTCATAAGCAATTTCTCCCATTATTCCCCTTTTTGCTCTTAAATATTTTGTCTTAACTGTTATTATTTAAAGACTTGAACAACTGTTGTGCTAGAAAAGTAAAAAAAAAAAAATTAGCGGTTTAGGAGATGGCTAATCGTACCAGCCCTTCTGGCGTTCACAATCATACCGTGTTCCAATCACTGAAATGTCACCTTCCCCCATAAGCCGGATAATTGTATCGTTTACTGGTGCTTCTGAATACGAGAAAGATTTTTAACAGTGAATCTGGTTTATAATGTCAGCATATGACAGCGAGACGAAGTTTGAGTGAGTAGTGTTCCTGATATTTTAGTCACTCTGTACATAAATGGAACTAAAAAAAACTTAATATATTTGCAAAGATAGAAGAAAATTAAGTTTTTATGTCGCTTTTGTTTGATTGTAATATTCTAAAAATATCGCCTATAATAAATATACAAAATCACATGACAAACTATATTTGGAAGATTTATTTTTAATGTTAACTACTCATTGGACTTATAACAAAATTTTGATACCTTTTTCATAAAAAAAGAACTAGAAAATGTTATGAATTAGAACAGAAATATGAAGTAATAAATACAGACAATGTTTTGGTGAGGAAGACGAAGGGAAATGAGTGCAAGAAAATGAGACAATTAAGCTAGGGATGGAATAGTGCTGCAGTTTATTCTTAATTATTTTTTTTTAGATTGGAATATTGACAGTATTCATTAGAATGCTTATTTTATTTGTATAATCTCAATAAATAAGAATGAAAGAAATGAATCGTTTTATGTTGAGAAATTTCGATAATCTGAATTTAATAAAATGAAATGTTGTTGAAATTACTTATAAAATGCACCACTAATTCAGGATAATTTTTTATCAAAATACTTTTATTTTCAAATCTGCGAAATGCCGTTTTTATTTTTCGGATATGCAAATAAAAGGTTTGAATTTTTATTATTTGAAGTAAATAAAGAGCATCACCACTTCATAGAATAAGTATAGTTCAGGGTATAGAGAACTTATATCTTTTCTCAATGTTTTTAAGAAATATTAAGGAAATAATCTATACTAGCTAATGAAAATAGGCTCTTCCGTGACAAGCCAAAATTAAAACATCGATTATGTATGGATTTAAAATAAATTTCTTCTGAAACCTGTGCATAATCGAAGAACCGTCGATAGAACATTATCATAAAGAGAAAGAGAGAGGACTTTCTACAAATCACTTTGAATATGAAACAGATAAAGTTACCAGAAAGCATGTAAATAGTTTTTAATCAAACAATTTCTCTGAAAAAAAGGGAAAAAATCAAAGCAAAATAAAAACATTCCGTTTAATACCATGAAAAACTTAATAAATTTTACGATTTATTTGTAATATATCGATATTTCCAGTTCTCTTCGTAGGATAGTTATTGAGTTTTGGTTCTCAAGATGAATAATTCAAGAAGTTGTATCCAACTATCTTCTTAAAAATAGGAAAGTCAGAATTTAAGGAATTTGGATAGTCGACTGTGCATTTCTGTCATGTAATTCATAGAAAGTAAAGAAATATAGGAACTGCACTGCGCAAAATGTCTGTTAGTAATAGCAACATAAAGAATGATGCAATTGTTTGCAACTCTCGGATGTTTAGGTATAGAATTTTTTTGTTTACTTTTTAAATATGTAGATTTTGCCACAAATAAGTGTAATATTGAAAATAAAAAAATAATATATCAATGAAATAATTTATTAATATTTTACGGTGTTCGTAAAATAAAATTCGACTTTTTTGAATGTGTTTATGATTTCAGTCAGCTTTGGATAAAAAGTACAACTTCTTATTCAGAAAGAAAAAATCTTTTTTGTTGGTTTTATGTATGTAGATTCGGAAGTATACAAATTAAAATTATCGTTGAGTTTTTTTATATTCTTCTTTTTGATTTGGTATGGTCTGGCAATAATTACAATCTAAGCACAAAAAATTATCGGTAATTAAATTTTAACAGGCATTTATTTTAAATGTTGTAATCGCGCAGTTTACAATTCAATAAATAAAAATGTTTTAGGGAGAAGAATGTGTATTTGAAATATATTGAAATGAGATTTATTAATGCTATGTTTTAAGATTAAAAATGTTTGATGATAGTTTACGAAGTGATAAAAAATTCAGTATTTACTAACAATTTTTTTGATACTCATTGCTGATGATAAATTTTAATTTTGGCCACATGAATTTATTCTTGACTGTTTCATTGTTACATCGTAATAGAGGCATCAAATACATGCGAATAATCTTAAATTTATATATTATTTCAACGAAAAAAATGTGATGCAATTTTCTGTTTCCGATAATTAAGAGAAAGAACTCAGAAATTTTTAATAATAATTAATAATTTGAAATAAATTTATTCCAGTAAAAATTATAGCATTTAGTTGTTTCGTTTATTGATGTGTAATTTAGTACTTCATATTCAAAAGATTCTATATTTGGCTCGTCAGTAATATTCCATTTTTATGTACATGTATTTCGGAATATTTTACCTATGGTAATGAGTCTCACCTTTGTATACGAGTAGGTTATTTTCATCCTTTGAGAGTATTCTTGTATTCTGCCTAAAGCTAGTTGACACTGTTTTTGATGCCCAGTAAACTTGACCTCCTTCAGCTTAGCGTAGCGCCATTTCTGAGTCAAAAAATGTGTTTACTAACGGCATTAGGTTAGAATTTGCCTTAGGAATGACAGTTAAAATCTTTTTTTTGAGGTTATATTTACTAAAATCGATTTAACCACATTATTTTAATAATTGCAGGAAATTTAAGTATTCTGCAATACTAAGCATAAGGTCGTTAATATTCGTATTAGCTGAGCATTATTCGTTATTTTATGTATTCTAAGCATCTCATGATAATCGATAACTAAGGGTAAAGAATTAGCATTATATTTAATTGATTTCTATTCTATATCATGATATTTCCACGCCTTTTGCTTTTATTTTGGCATGATGTACACAAAAATATTTTTGAAATAAGATGCTGCGTTACCAGAAAAAAGTTAACGAAATGCAATAAGCTAGAATCTTTAGAAAACGAGATTCATTGTTAAACGAAAAAGCTATAATTTATTTTTATTGTTTACTTCATAGAAATTGTGATGCATATTAGTCTCTTTTGTGATAGTACTCTCTTTGTATGAGCGTGTTTTGTGCTTTGGTAGAAATTAAACAAGAACTTTGATTTTTTATCTACTTTAAACTTTTATTTGTCTACTGAAATCGCATAGACGCATCTGTGAAAATAATTTTTTTGGCTAAGGAAATGTTTAAATCCGTAATAATTATCGTATGACTTAATGAGAGCAATAGTTAATTGAATCAAAGGCTTAGAGCTGCACCTAACATGACACAAGGCATATTCGAGATAATAATTGCCCACTCATTTCAGTAGCCTTTACTTATCCATACACGGTTGAACAACCTCTTTCTCCTAAACACGTGTTTTTGCCTTTGAAAATTATCTCCCTACAACACGCAAATAAAGAATGCAAAACTGAATCGTATAAGCGTTTTTCACTTATTTTTGTTATTACTGAAATCTGCTTAGCCAAACAGAAAATAAAAACGTAACTGCAGAAATGATGCAGAAAAGTCAGTGTTCCAAGCGATTGAATCCGTGGCGAAGTAATGGTTTGGTGAGTCTGGTAAGCAAACCGAAAATTTTCCCTCAGTCAGATTAAATTCATTTCCTTTGCATACAGAATCTTTAAATAAAATGGGTTTTTGCTATGTCTGAAAAGGAAAATATCCACATCATCCAAGGATGTTTTCTATCTATTTTTGTAAGTCGTCTGCAAATGTGAAAATTTTTTCCACTTTTTATATATTTAGCATTTTTATATTCAATATTTAAGCCATTCTGCATGCCATGCAAGGTAATATTTATTAATAAAATAGTACATTTTGTTGGGAGTAAGGATAGTCCTTAACTTATATATATATATATATATATATATATATATATATATATATATATGTGGGGTCTATAATAATAAAGAATGAGAAATGAATAGTTTTCCTTCTGAGACATAAAAGTTCCGAATTGTTTAAATGCATGCATTTGACGTTAGCTTATAAAATGTTCTTTTCAACAAATTGAATCGGAGGATAATTGTCCCAAGAAAAATATTGCTCATGTAAACAGTCAATGTAAAAATAAATATCGCGTATATATATACTGAATATTTATTCATAAGATTTTTAGTTTTAAAATCACAGAGTTTAGAGTTGTTACGATAAGTAATTATGGTAGTCTAATTTCTTGCACTGTGCATAATTCAATGTATTCCAATAGCATTAATGTATTAATGTTCTTACATGAATCTAACTTAATGAAAAATACGCTAACGAAACTAGAAATATGCTATTGGAATAAACATATTTGATATCTAAATCAGTAGAGCCGCTTTTAATATTAATGTTTGGAAATGCACTAGCTTAAAATTACTCATTCAACTGTGACTGAAAATTTCCTAAAATTTCTGTTATATATATATATACATGATACATTTACGTTGAAATACAATTATTGGAAAGAAATAAAATATTGGTAGTGATGAAATTATTTATGTTGTGATGGGTAGTGTTAACAAAAGAAATCCAAGTGAAATGCAAACGTAAAAGATTTAATATTTTCAAACTGTACTTGATAATAAAAAATTGCATTTGTCAGTGATGTCAGGAATGGCAAACAAATGAAAATTAAAACCATATGTTTTTATATCTATATGTAAGTTAACTATTTATTTATTGTACAGAGTTGGAACTTTTGCTACAAACATAAGCTTGGCATCATTACTAGTGCTACAAGAAAAAGTGGAAGAAATTAAATAGTTGAACAAGAAATTATGACCTCCCCTTTTCTTAAAGTAGCAGCAAAAACAAAGGAAAAATGAGAAAAAAATATTAAACTAAGATAATAATTAGGAAATATATAAACTAGAAGAATGTAAGTTAACAATTTTCTCTTGAAGTGTCATTACTTTTTTCATCTTTAATTTAATTTCCAAAATCATATACTATTCTAAAGAAAGATGTAACAGTATATGAGTAAATAAAATTAAAATAAAATTGGGCATCATGAAGTTAAACATATTACAATGAGGTTCGAAAAATCATTTAAACCCGAAAACCATCCAATACAGTAAACCATCCAATACATAAACTAATTAGGATTAGTAATTTTTGTCTATTTTTTTCTTTTAACTTAATTTTTAATACACAAATTTAAAAAATCTTGAGTGTTTTTCCTTCAAATTTCTTCTATATTCCCACAGTAAGATGTCACTTGGAAAGTATAGACTATTATAAAGACGAATTTTATTGCAATTATATCTAACTACAATAAATATAAATTTAGTAAAACATTATATTCTTTTCTTTCCAATTTTTATAATTTCCACTAATAATAAAGGAGAATGCATGTCCGTGTGTGTGTTGGCGCTCTACAGGGTGGACCGTTGGACTTAGAGCTACGAAATTTGTCACAAACATACTTTGAAAGGTGGGAAGGCACCTCGGAGCCCTTTTTTTGAAATTTTAATTACAATTTTAATTAATTAAAAAATAATCGATATTTTGGTGTTTTCATTAATAACTTCCAAAAATACTACAGCACAAAATTATTTTTACGCCATCTGAAAGAGCAAAAATTACCTTTTCAATGATATCAATTAAAATGCCTTAAATTTTTTCCTCTAATTTTAATAACCTTTTAAAAGATTTTTTGGCATAATATACAACAATACTTTTCCTTGTTGCAACGCATTTCAAACTGTTTTCATTGTTTAAATAAATATTTATTTGCGTGTTTCTTTTTCATTGTTGAAAACTAAGGTAATATTTTAATGTTTAATTATATGTTTTAATCAGCATAATTTTATACATAATAATTATATGTTGCTGGATGTATAGAATGTGAAACGACATTTTAAAGTTAAAATCAAATGCATATTTTATAAGTGGAATAAGAGAGTAAGTTGATGCCGACAACGGGCAATTGTATGCTACATGACAGAGACAGTTACTCGACTCAATTAGGGACGTTTATGCAGACAACGAACAGAATAGGTGCAAGGCTATTGAAAGAACATGGGTGGAATATCTATCAAAATTTAAAATTAAGGGAACCATGGATACCATGGAACCATTCTTTTTTAAGGGAACCACGGATATCAATTTACACATAAGAGGTTCAGTTGAAATTATATTCACAGCGAACAATCTGGTCGCCGAAGGTGGCTAATAACAAATAAAAATGTACATTGCGAAGTGAGCTATTTAGAAAAAGTATTGTAATTGTTAAAAAGTTAGCATTCGAAATTTCGATGACTATCGACATTTTAAATCTTTCTATGCTCGGAAACAAAACATTTTCTGAAAAGTGTGTGTCCGTGTATATGTGAGCACGATGCCTCAAAACTTCAACAAGCTAGATGGATCAAATTTGGCATGATGTCGAATTTACGGAAGATTGCACTAGTTTCTCTTTATATATATATATTTATTTGGTATATAAGAAATTAAAAATAGCTTAATTTTTGTATAAGGTTGAGTCTTTATACAGAGTATTTTTTTACACTAATGTATCTGAATTATAGTATTTAATATAAAATAAATATATTTCAAAATGAAATTGAATTTGATATTTTGTTTTACACCTTTTTGAAAAGCATTCCACATCAATGTATTTGTAAAATAAATTGTGCAAAACTGAATTCTCCTTTTAGCACTATCTTTTGGTTATTTAACGAAAATCAAGAAAAATTATAATCTAGTGGTATTTATTCTAAAATATTTAATTTATTTATTGAACTGAACTTTTAAATGAATGTAAATACATATGTTTCTGGTTATTTGCTTCTATTATTTGAATGCAATCTCTATGATATTAAAAATAATATTTTAAAATCAAATTTTTGTTTATAGTAAAGCTCCATCCCCAATAATGAATTCCGAGACAATTTTGTTATTGAAATTGGAAATAAATATTGAGAGCTGGGAAATTCTTGCATCACTGTTGGATTAGATTCATAAAGTTATAGCAACTAGAAAATAAAACCTTACTATTTTATTTATTCCTTCTGGTAGATGAAACTTAATCAAAATTGCAATAAATTAGTTGGTTTCAGAGAATTTTAATAAGAATTTTTTTAATACAGCTGAAAATATTAACAATGAAAAAACGGAAGAAAGAATAGAAATAGAAGGAATTTATGATATGTCTGGAGCAGTTAAGCCAAAGATGGCTGTTGCGTCATGAAAACAACAACCAGTCAATTTATGGTTATGAAAGTTTTGTATTCTCATATTTTGTTAAGAGTAACACTTTCATTTAAATGGCTCAAGAAAGAGAAATCCAAAATCATTCGAAACTTATTTTAATCCTTGAAAAAAATCATATTAAGCTCTAAATATGATTTTCTTGAATTTTTAGAATATTCATGTGAAGGAAAAAGATTATCTTTGCATTACATTTTGAAACAATTTTGAAAAATCCAAAGTTACTTCAATATGAATATGAGCAGCATTTATGATTGGAATAAAAAATTTTAAATCTTTTTTTGTGAATAGGTTTTCGGTGCTGCTAACAAACAGCGGTGATCCAAAAATAAATCAGCATTAAGCGGCAGATTACAACTTAGATTGCGTTGCTATCTATGGATGAGAACAGCAGGAACTGTTATAAATTGCAAATATCGGTCGATTAAAATTCAACAAAATTTTCAGCTTTCCACAGTATTACATCAAAAGTTGATAAGTTCTGATAAGAAATATCCTCGGTTTTTAATTTATTTCTTAAAAAAACGTGAAATATTTCAGCTCACTTTTTTTACGCATAGAAAATAGATTTTACAATGGTTATTTGTGAAAATGTTTTTTGTTAATTCACATCATAGTTACCTTTTTATTTGATTTCAGAATCTTTGAGATTTTGTGTACTGTTACAGTTTTCATAATTTTTTTTCTTTTACCGAATAATTGGGGAATGAGTTTACCTTCCTTCTGGTGGCTTATGTGTAAAAGTGAGAGCAGAGAGAATAAAATTGCAATCTGAATTAACAACTGCAGATCAGCGTCGAAAACTACAATTACTATTTTAAAACTATAAAATCACCCGTTATGGTATGACGGATGCAAATTGCCTCTTCATTTGAGAGATTTCCAGTCAAATTTGACGTGTTTAAATTGATATATATGCGAGAGAAATGTTTAACATTGATTGAAAACAAATGAAATAAACATATGTTTTATGACAGGAAATATTTTTTCTTTACATATTATTTACATATTTTTTTTATTCCAAAAACCTCTTGGTAAGCAACATTCCGTGTGAAGTATTTTTCGTTGCTTAACAATTTTCCTTGTACTTCAGACGTTTTTGTGTAAATTTTAACGTTGCCAAAAAATATTATCAAATTATATCATTGCTATTGCAATAAATAATCAGATGCATCATGGCATTCAAACTATATCACGCTCATGTCATACCACTGACGTTATTTACTACTTTCTGTTAAAAAACGGAAATTAATTTGAAATATATGATTAATGTAATTTAAAATTTCTCGAGAACTATTGATCACAGAGACATAAATTTTATATAAATCGATAGCAAATTTTATTTCACTATTTTAGAGCTATTAAATTTATAATTAAAACGACAATTACTTTTTTAAATTTAAAATTACTGAAATTTAGGTGCTCCAACAATGAAATAATGTTGCTTAACGTCTCGCAGTGCTATGATGCGAATTTTATTGTTGGTGACGTCAGAGCGTTACCGGATCAGTGAGAGACAGATTTGGGCTATTATATTAGTAATTATATCATTTCAAGTGAGCAAGAAAACTAGACTAATTTTGATTGGAGTTGAACCGACGCGACGGAGGATATGTTGTAGCAAGGCGAAATTCTCGGCCGAGTTCGTAGATGGGTGATCCAGCTCAAAGGAAGTGGGAGAGGTAGTTGTGGAGGAATTTTCATCTCAACGACTCCCGTACTATTGAAGCTAGAAAGACCATTTAAATTAGGCGAATCATCACCTCAACATAACGGACAACTTTTGTTGGGAAAATTTTTCGATAACTGTAGCATGTTAGTATTTATGAGTAGAAAAATGAGTTTCAAAGCTTAACTGCGGCTGTTATTTAATCTAAGCATGTGACGCTTCGTTGGAAAGATCTCATCAGTTGCATCTTTATCCAACTTCGTTCATCGTCTTGCTCCAAACTTTATGAAACTTGGGGGGAGGGATGGAAGAAGGAAAGAGTTTTGTCTTTTCTTACATCTTTCTCTGAGATGAAATTTAAGTGTTAGGATACGAATTGTTCACGTGATGTAATCTTAAAATATTTTATTAATCTGAATTTTTCACAGAAAAGTTCAGTTCAGTTGCAACATGGCTTGGGATATTTATTGGTAGTTTAAAATATTTCTTTCTTCGTAACTTTTGTTTTTCTTCCATGATCATGAATAAGAACGTCGCAATATACATCTAGGATTTGCAATCTTTATTTCTTCCAAGGTATTGTAATACTTAGATGCTCTTGTATAAGATTTCAGGCAACATACTAGTCTAAACTAGACGAGATGAATCTACCCTCACCTTCGGTTTGCTAATAGGATTTTTTTTTCATTTTTTCTTTCCTCCCTTTTCCTTTTCTTTCTTTTTTTTGAAAAATACGAAGACTTTATTTTAATTTTTTCAGTACAAATAATTTTCAAGTGACTATCTGTTGTTTTCCTATTGTGATCAATGAAATATAGTTAGAATTTCCGTTTGAGTTGTATTTAATGGCTTTTAAAAGCAATAACTTTTTATAATAAACATGAAAGAGAAATGTTTGGGCATTATACATTCGTCGAAGATATTCTCCCTCAGAGAAAAAATGCAGCCAAAATTTTATGCAATTGCTGTTGAGCTTTTTCCATGGTTATTCCTATAAATTTGTAAATCGTAGAAATTCACCATAAAAATGTCGAGGTATTATTCATAAATTAATTCAAAATTTTATATATATCTTTCTAGACATGATTTCTCTTAGTTTAGAATTAGCTAAGAACATGAATGTCTGCTAAATAATGGTGATATTTACATTAGAACACGTAATAAATAGCACAAGGAAATCAGTTAATTTATAAAATACACTTGGCACGCAAATATATGCGCATATTGCACAAAGTTTCGCAAAAACTATAGAAAACCAAGGGAAACTTTTAATTAGTATGATTTTGTGATTTCAGAAAATTATGGTAAAGAAATGTGCTGCAGATGAATATTAATTACTTATCTATTAAAAAATTTGATTGTTAATGCTATATTAATTTAAAATGTATTCATTTTAAGAATAATTGTTTTCCAAAATTGATTAGGTTTTGATTCGTTTAATAATAACGATTTAGTAGTGTTTTACCTGAAAAAAAAACGCTGGTGCTCAAAATGAGTAATTTTATGATAGTATTCTTTAAAAAAATGGGCAATTTACGGGGCAAGAAAATTTGAGTTAATGAGTTCGCATTATCAAATTATAAATTAGGGATTCTGACTCTGAAACGATATATAAAGGCGAGAACTTCAAAGGATGCAGTTTCTGTGACAAACGCATCAAACGTTGCATGCTTTGCAGCATTTCATCATGCATTCTGGTTGCAAGTTACGCTCTCTTTTATTTTTAAGTATGGGTAACTAATAGAAATATAAATAAAACGATAGCTGCTTTTAAAAAATGTGTAACGTGTAATGCGTTTTATTTTGTAATATAAGGATGGTTTCATTTTTTTATGTGTGTCGAATGGTTATTCGTTGGTTATCAATCCAGTTGTTTCGCATTGGAGTAGATGCATAATATGTTGAATTGTACAGCAATATTCAAAAGGAAGAGCACCACCTTGCTGTTAATAATGGTTAAATTCCTCTTTATTAGCGGAAATTTTAAAAGAAAATGCTCTCATTTTTGTTAGACATAAGCAAAATTTGGAAAATCTTCAAACAACTCGTGTTATGGAGTTATTCCTGACAACACTAACATTCAGCCGAAGTATTAATTCTACGGCTTTTCGGAATCATAAAAAAATCAAATTACGCTGGATTTAAAAAAACGCCGTCCAAACTGGAAATATCCGATTTTTGTTGTGTTAGAGTCTTGTTTATGATGTTATCACAGAATACTTATAGTAAACGAAACAATGCCCGAAAATATAAAAAAATTCATAAAAAAGTTCGAGCGAAGTATTCTTATTAATTTGTAGATAATGTAGAATAAATTGAAATAGTCAATACTTGGAATTTAATACAAATATTTTATTTCCCAGTTCTCAAGAACTCTTATCTCGTATCGAGAAAACAAAATATTTTCAATTATATATTGGAAAGACATTAAAATAAAGAGATGAATTGCCGTTCCTGTTAAATACAGTGAGACCTTTGTATAGTGGTACTGCCTACAAAGAAAAAACCTTCCTATAAAGATATTTTTTGGTCCTGGTGAAATTCCTATTTACTTAATATATTTTGAATCTTCCTACAGCTATAATCACTTTTCAGGTACATCCGTTTATAACGATAATTTTTGTCACTTTAGAAACCTACAATTCCAATTTTTTCTTGAAAAAAGACTTCCTTTGGTCCATAATGTGAGATAATAGGGAAATCGGGAAAGGAGACTAGAAAGCCTGTTGTAGTAGGGAGGTGGGGGGGGGCTAGTGATTGTAATGTGAACAGATATTTGTTGCCTCTGTCTCCGGTGGGCACCGTGGGACGTATTCATTGGCAATTAGCACTTCGAACTGACCACTTGTTCCTTGAAGTTCTTTTTTGTTGTGTTAGAGTCTTGAGTCTATGATAGTGCAGCGTAAAACATTGGTATTATTATGAAATAAAATTATACTAAAATACCCTTTTACGCCTAATTTTATTATTAGAAAAATATTGGCTAAAATTTTCATTTTGAAGTTCTTAAAAAAATTTTAAATTATTTAAAGTTTATAAAACACAATTTCATATTAGCGAGTAATTATCATATGAATCAATAGGCGCAATAAAATCAGGAATGGCGCTAGATTTTGCACGACGGGGGGCCCAATTTGCCCGACAGGAGGGCACGGTCTTCCCGACAAGGGGGCACGATCTGCTGTACGGGGGGACGAGTGTATTGAAATTGGTCTCAAATTTTCGCCATATTATTAATTATCAACTAGAGTTGAATACCCAGTGCAAAAATTTTCCCCGACGGGATACAAAATTTTTCCCCGACGGGGGGGGGGCACAACATCCCGACAGGGGGGCCCTGGCCCCCTGGTCCCCCCTCTGGCGCCACGCCTGAATAAAATTAGTTAGTATATTAGAACATGCACACGTATTTAGACACTGGCTGATCCATTGCTCAAACCGTCTACAATCATAACCTGTCTATAACAATATTTTTTCTATAACCCAACTATATCGTTACAAACAAGTTTTATTGTATTTCGAAAGAAATCATCTTAGCAATTGCGAATAATACCTGCCGCATAGAAACTTAATTAAATCGTACATATTATGGCAATAAAAATTGATGGTGCATACGAGAAATATACCTCTATTTAATAGTCTATTAATGTCTTATATCTGCTTTTCTACTGTAAGCTCAATCTTACTTTACAAATAAATCGTTTAAAATTTTTTGAAACACAATGATTGTTATTCTCACGAACTTCTTTCGCCAGATTTAAATTTTTCCAACCTTCCATTATCTTCAGAGATTTTATAAATAACTTTTAGGTGTGTATTAATCTTAGCTATTGAAATTTCTTGTACATGGGAAAGCAGTACATCTGAGTTCCAGATATTATGATAGATACTAAACAGAAAATAAACATCAGCAAGATCTGAACACTCTCTTCCTATTTAGTTAGAGCACTTTCATTATTGTTTTAATCCGACACCTCATTTTTTAGCAGCCTTTTTAAATATACGTTTGAAAACGAGTGCTACAAGGGTGAGTTTAATGCAATATTTGAATGAAATAATATAATGTTCGCAAAATTCGTTAATTTTGTTTAATTTTCCGAAAAAAATATAATTTCCATTTATTTTTATGTAATAATATGTTTATAATTTAAAGAATAATAAATGATTTATTAATATTTTTCCAAAATTCTAGCACAGGAAAAAATACCAGATTCTACTAAATTGATAATTTTCAATAAATTTATTTCCGAAGTAAATCTTTTTATACAATTTTCTTTGTAAACAAATGATGTGAGAATCAGTCATTGATGTTCCTATCATTATGAATTAAGCAGGTATTCATAAAGAGAAACAAACATTAATGACACTCCTTAAAACATACAATGTAGCATTAAGAGCATAAATGAAAAATAGGCAATAAAAACCGATATCAGCCATCTTTGATATATATCGAAAGAGATTTCATCTTCGTTATTAGTTTGTACGTCGATGTTGTCCATACCTTGAACCAGTGAATTAGGTAGTGACCTAGAAAGCTCTTGCTAATCATTTCCCAATTTTTGCAGACCTATTGCAATCAGAGCGCGACTTGCGGTGTAATTTTAGACAATGGCGATTTCTCCAACTTCATCGTCGACACCGAATTAAAACCGGTTGCCTTTGCTCTTTTGCTACTCCAATCAGTTTTCTTACGTCTAACAAGATTTTATAATAAAGGTTCTCATTAATAGTCTTATTGGAGAATCCTATCTTAAGTTGAATGGATTTATATCAAGTGTTACCATCGAAAACGTATCATAGAAGTCACGATTTGGTAATTAGGACTTCACTCAATTTCTACAAGACTTTGCCAACCAATTTTCTTCAACTTTAGAATTATTGAGAAAATATAAATCTATCAAATAGAATGTAATTACATTTTATTTATCTATAGTACTTTAAAAATGACATTAATGCACACCACATTTGAGAATAAAATTCGCTTTTAAATGATTTAAAATAATCAAATCGATTTTAAATTTTTAATGTTCAAATTGATACTCTGTTTTCATTTAATAATTTTAAATTGTAAAGCAATTAAGAAAAGTACTAAATATTATTGTACAGGATTTGGATGAATGATTGTTTCTTGTCCATATTGAAATCAAATTATTGCGAAATAAGAAGTATAAATAATTGTTGTTTCGAATGTTTTGGAAATGCTTGTTGCAGGATCTGGCACTTCATTGCTTTTTGATAAAATATGTCTATTGATGCACTCATGTCACATTTCCCAATTAATATTTACCAGGGATTCAAATGAGCTTGACTTAATTATTTACGCTTGAACTTATGCTAAAACTAAATAATCATCTGGCAAGCTTTAGCATATTTTTTAATACGCAGGCATTAGAACAAGACTAACTCTCAAATAATTGAAATGCGTGAATACGAAAGGTAATTACGATTATTTTCAAAAATGCATATAAAATATTAGTTTAAGAATATTTATCGGAAAAAAGAGATGTGTATATTATATTACAAAATGAAGAATTAGGAATCATTTATATTTTTGCGATAAATATTTGAACGAAAAATTAAATATTTTGACTTGCATATAACTTAAACAGCGTATTGAATAGGTATCATACCAAAAACACATCCATGGATCGGAAAAACATAGTTATAAACAGAACCAGAATTAACGAATGTTATTTAAGCATTCCATCCCAGTTTCCTGGCCTCGTTATTAACGATTCATAGTCACTGTAAACTTATTATAAGTTTAGGTTTAGAAAACAAACTACAAATTCATAACTAAAAGTCTTCAGTCAGTCATATTTTCTAATATGAATATAACATCCCAATTTTTAGATTATCGAAAATTTTTTAAATAGAAGGGTGCATTAGGCATTTCATACATGTATATTAGCCATACATTCATTAATTTAATCGAAGAAATTTTATAGATGAAACAGGCATTTGTGTAATTTAATCCATTTTTGACCGGATACATCGTATAACATGTTTGGCTAAGAATGTAATGAAATGTCTTATTCTCCTCATAATAAGAATAGTTAGAATAAGTTAGAATGTGATGCACAGGTAATTATTTTTGGAAGAATTTTTTAAAAGGTCTGTTCCTCTTTGTATTTATACCTGCTGTCGTTGTTTACAGTTGCTATTTCGGAATATATTTTCACGTTTTACAAAATTTGGCGTTTCTGGATTAAAACTTAATTTTCACAATCAGAAAAAACTGAAAATGCAACAGAGAGTCCTGAGTCCAAGATGAAATAAATTGAGCCAACATACCAAATTTAGTGTAAATTAATTTAAGTTTATTTTAACAGTCAAATGAGAAAATATATAATATGTTTGACGGTAGCTTTTGAGACCCAGATCCCTTTGACCGAAATTTGCAAAACTATTGTAAAGACTGATGTTTTTTAAAGTGACATGTAGGGTTCTCTAATTCTAACATTAGTCTCATTGTGACATTCAGAACTTCGCGGATCTAAATTAAAACTATAACTTTTTACAGGAAATTTTAACACAACATTTACATACTAATTGTCACCTATTTGAACTCATTATTACGTAGAATATTTTATTTCATAAAAAATTATATACTAGTAAAAAGTTCTATACCAAATAAAATGCATATCTCAGTCATATTCTATTAATAATTTTGTTCTGAGATAAATAACAAGAAGTAGAGAAAAACTTATTTGCCTATTTGAAATGATAAAGTTGAATTTAAACTTTACATGTTTTTTTTTTTGTTCTTCAGAATGATAATTTTTGTAAACTGAAGTCTATACGGACATGAATATTTGATTCAAAAGATTTATATTATTTATTATTATTCTAGAAATAGTTTTTGTATTGTTCTAGAAAAGACAGATTTTAGATCATGCATCTACAGAAATGAAAACAGGCAATATCAGAAAATGCAATTAGACGTTAAGCAATCTGAAAAAAATTAATTATTATTTAATAGTCACAATTCTGCTATCTCAGTTTCATATATTAATAATCACATAGAAATTCCATTCTAGTTTCATTTTGAAGAGATAATCGTGAAAATCGCAAAAGTATGCTGTCAAGTATTTTTTTAATCATTAAGTGAAGTAATCTCTTGCTTTGACTTTCTCCCTTTGTTGCAATTTTACCCATTTGTCGAATCCTCGTGTGAATTAGAACGTTTCGCTTGAGAATAAAAATCAGAGAAAAGATATTAATGATAAAATATTCTTCTGAAAGCTTACTAAAAGGTCCGTGGATATAAACAAATGCGTACCACTTTATTGAAAAAACCTGCTTTGTATGTCAGAGAATGAACTGAAAAAAATAATTTAGCCAAACAAGGCTTTGACAGATTCCTTGCGAAGTGATTATCCAACTGTTTTTCTCCTTCCAGAATTTTGCTTGGTGTTTTGCTTAATGCTTCATTGACGGAGACTAAGAGGAAGAAGCTTCCGAACAGGAAGGGATTCGCAGTAGGGGGTTTCGTTCTTTAAGTTCAGGAGCGAGTCCCGTTATGGAGGTCACACTTAATAAGGATACGAGATAGTGTTAAAAATGCCGACGGCGCAACAGGTGGCCAAAGAGAATAATAACCTTCTTCATGCATAACGGAATCTGAATTATACATTCCAAAGTAATTCCGTTACTCTTCTTGAAGAGGCAGAATGAAGGGCACGTCTTCATCTATAAGAGCTTATGTCAAAAGGGAAAGAAAAGGAAGGCGTTTAATAACACTCAATTATGTGATGCACCAAAAGATCTGGTTCTTTAAAACGTTCTGTTGGTATAGGAATTTTCTAGATTTAAAAAAAATTTCAACTGTAAACTCAACAAACAAATCATTTCGTTTTTTTAAATATTTTAACAACACGAATTAAGTTTTTTTTATTTTTTTTATCAAATATCCAACGTATATTTTTTTCAGCCACCGATAATGACCGAAAAGTATTTATAATACATTTTCGTGATGACATTTACCTTGTATAATCATTATTAAAACGTAATTGTTTTAATAATTCTGCATTAGTTCTTTGAAATATTATTCTTTTTTTTGCATTAGCATTTTGGGGATTAAAAGAAAAGTAAAATGATAATGTTAAAATTAATATTCTAATCACACATTCAGTTGACAATTTTTAAAAATATGGAAACAAAATTTGCAAAATGCAGACTTACTTTGATCTTTTTCACTTTATTCCTTTAATAAGCAAGTTCCTTTCAAGGCCATTACAGTTAAAAATTATATTTATTCTTCAAAAATAATCGTTTTCATATCATAATAATTAATTAATCCTGCGCTCTATATAGTTTTTGGAAAAGTAATTTCATCAAATGCAATTTTTAAGTTGTACTGTTGTGACAAAATTAAGTGAAACAAAAAATAGAATATTTAAATATCAGAAAACATCTTTAGATATTTCCTTTTTACAATTATTCTTATCAAATTAACTATCATTTGTACGTTTACTTCTTGAAAATATGGACAAAATGAATAATTTGCATGTTCCTTATAAGTTTCACTACTACAACCGGTTATCCTGCGGGGCATTCAGTGAGAAATGTATGCGACGATAACGTATGGCAGTAAATGTACTGAATATCTAAAATTTTAGTTGAGACTTAATATACAGCAAGTTCAGATTGCGTTTAAAAAATAGAATAATCGAGTTTTTCTTTATTTAGTCTCATCATTACATTCTCTTATATAGCATAATCTAATTAAAGAATGATAATTTTGTTGTATATTAAAACTTACAAGATTAAACCTGTCATTATATTATCACTTCAACCTAATATTCTTGCATGTAGCTTTGATTAATGATGCATTAATTGACTTTATTTGAATTTTCTCGATGAGAATAACATAATTTGATTAATTTTATCAGTATTTATTTTTGAAGAGCTCATTTCAAGTTTAAGCGTAGTTTATAAATAATTGACATTTTTGCGGATATTCTATTAATAAAAAGTAAAAAAAAATTATTCATGTTATTTATAAATAATTTCCCAGAAAAAGTGGATTTGAAAATGTCGAAGTAGAATGTAGCTGTAAATGAGACACAAGTGTGATGCAAATTATGGAATCTATTCCCTTCACCACATGTAACAGTAATATGCAAACAAAAGTGCGCATGCCTTGTAACTGATCCTCGTCTTACATTAAGATGTGACGTCACTTCCTTCTGCTAGATACATAATGGATTCCAAAATTAAAATGACGCGGTCTATTTGATGTGTATTATGTGATTATGGATGGACTCCGTAAAAGCTTTTTAGTGCCCATTTTGAGTTTCATTAGGTTCAACTTTAATTACAATGTGGAAGATAATCTGAAAATCATTTATAAATCTGTAAGCGTTGCTTATCTCTGTGACATTCATTTTTTAAATTAAATGTTTACCTGAATCTGTAAGTTTTCTAAATGAATCACCTATCTTTTTTTTAATGTTTACTTAAATTTCTAGCAAATACTAGTTTTCAGGGAAGAAACAGAGGTACTTTTTGTGGCAGTTTTTGCTCGTTGACTATTTGAACATGAATGCGTGGACGATATACAGTAAATCAGAAATAGTGGATGATATGCAGTAAATCAACTGAAATATCTTCAAGATTCTGTGTTATTGAAATTTGGAAATGCCGGTCCCAAAATTTTGCCGCGTCTCAAAGCATCATACTCCGTTCTCAATGGATCTAATGTAGTCTCGAAAAGGGAGCCTAATATTTTTAGCATAGCTATTAGCACAAAATCAAACATCACAAATCAACATTTAATAAGCGTCAGTTACTCCAGCAGTTTGTCAGACAGTAAATTAAACGCTTGTTGTTTTAGTATTATTTCGAAGTTGTATGATTGTCTTTTAAGATATCATATTTTTCAAACTTTAATGAAACATTAATTTTTTTATTGGATTTTAAACAATCGTGTAAGGAAATAGAATTC
Source organism: Araneus ventricosus (assembly GCA_013235015.1). Classification (NCBI taxonomy): domain Eukaryota; kingdom Metazoa; phylum Arthropoda; class Arachnida; order Araneae; family Araneidae; genus Araneus; species Araneus ventricosus. The sequence continues at coordinate 9,061 of BGPR01008975.1, read as the reverse complement.
TTTAAATTTGCGAGAAAATTACTCTTATGTTCAATAAACTGGAATGTTCGAAAAATAATCAAAATTAAAATAAAAATCTTTGGAAAAATAAAGAATTATTGTTTTGATTTAAAAGATATTTTTAGCAATAAGGAAAATTAAAGTTATTAAATAACTGAGTGAATGATAAAAATAAAATAATTATGTTGTTTAATTATTATTATACCTCATAAATGTTTCAGTGATGGTTAAGCTTATTGTAATTTTAAATAGCATTAGACTTAGGTTGATGTGACAGTGGCTTAGCAATGATAAATGGCGGCCGGTACATAATATTTATAATTGCTCTCCTTTGTCATCTCATTAGTCGACTTCCAACTTTAAAAACATGAAATAACACAAAAATATTGTCTTTGTTTTACCACCCTCAAGACTGGTGCTCGGGACCACTTAAACCCCTCTTATCCACCCTTGTTACTCTACTGGGTTGTGATGGAATGAAAAGTATACAAAGAACAAAACGTGTTTTATTTTTATGTTCAGCAATAATTTTTCGTTACATGTAACAAAATAGAATTAACCTAATCAGAAATAAATAACTTATGTATATTAGAAAAACTTAGACTTAGAAAAACAGTGAAAATAACGTTATATGTTAACTATAAGTAACCTGTTCTCGCTTTAATTTCATTGTTCATCAGCTTCAAGATGCGATTTATCTATAATATAAAGCAGAAAAATACACGTATCTGTCGGTCACAAGAACTTCTCCTAGACGGTGAACGGCAAAGACATGCCATTTGCAGACGACATTCTAGAGCACATATCTATGCCAACGGTGCCACTTTCAACTTTCAGAGTTAATTAGTTCTTAAGATATTTGATTAAAAATCGAAAATTAGTCGCTATTAAGCCTAGTGCTTATATGTTTTTTGCCAATAACTTCTGAAATATTTATTACAAGAGAATTATTTTTACATCATCTTAAAGAGCAAAAAATTACCATTTTAATGATAGTTATTCTATTACCGTACGTATTTTCTCTAATTGTAATTAAAGCTTCAAAATCTTATTTTAAAGCAACTTTTAACAATACTTTCTATTCTTATGAATTTCAATTCAAGCTAATTCACTGTTTATCATATCTTTCATTCACGTGCATTTTCCACTGTTAAAGTTGTTATCAGAAAAATATCTTTTTGTACGGACATTTTTATCTCCGGCAGAATTTTTATTTCCAGTATTAGGTTGTAAGTAAAAATTAAGCCAATTTTTGACGTTTTTTTCTCAGGTTTTTGCCAACAACTTCTGAAATATATATTGCATGAAGATCATTAATATACTATCTTAAATAGCAGAAAATTTTCTTTTCACTGATCTGAATTTAAATGACATATCTTTTCCCTTATATTTAATAAAAATTTCGAAATTTATTTCAAACACAATCTGTAACAATGCTTTATATTATTGTAATTAAATTATAACCTATTTATTGTTTTATCAAATCCCTCATTCTCATGTTTTTGCCTCTTTTAAAAATTCTGATAAAAATATTGCTGTCGTTGAATATTTACAGAAAGGCAGAATTTTTGCTTTCGTTTTTACTTTGTAGCGTGTACATCGTTCAATTTATTTACACAGTTATACAATGACGTTAGTTATTTACTCTCTCTATGCGATGCTTCATTTAATATTTGAAAATTTTTAAATGATCCCAATGAGCAGAGCATTCAAATTCATTCAAAGGTTATTGAGTCCGGTTACTAGCGAAAGGAAAGAACCTAAGGAGAAATAGAATTACCACTCTATAGTGCTTCTCCAATCAGGCACCCAGATACAAAAAGGAAGAGAAAGGTATTTCGGATAATGGTAATAAAATCCAGGATGTGAAGCAGCTTCTGATGTCGCCGTAGCAATGACGAGGGAGAAAAAAATTTAGTATCAAGTATTATTTGAATCATTCCAGGCGGTTAAAAGGCGGGAGACAAAAAGAGGAGAGGGTTTGAACTTCTGATCGAGGGGGTCAGATAACAAGGTAGTGGATGAACGGTAAACCGAAAGCCGCTGTTCCAAAAACCTGTTTTATTAAGCTTAAAATATTATAAGTACTTAGACTAGGAAAGTATTTCTAAACCGAGCAACGCCGGGTATATCAACTAGTTATAAATAAAAAATAATCAAATTACATCGTGTTTCGAGTCAATTTTTTGTAAACAAAATACATAACCCTGAATAAACAAGATCTTAAAAGTGTCATTTCAAGAAAATTGATAGGATTGTTCTTGCTGAGATAAGATTATCCGTTAAAAATTATTTTATAAACCAGAATTTTAATTTAGATGAAGAGTTTCTAACTAAAAATAGGAATTCATAAATTACACAAAGTAAAATCAACGAGGAAAATATACCGGTAATGTCTTCCATGAAGAAAATGCTGAATTTTCCAAGAAATTGCTACTTTGCTAACATTTCCAACAAGAACTTAGTCCATTGTGCTACTTACAGTTCAACTAATGCGAGGCCACTAGGTCAGGTTCAGTAGTAACATTCTACATCACGGGTGACATTTCTTTAAGTAATGGCTAAAATTTAATTCCAAGGTTTCATATTAGATCTGTTTTAAACGCAAATAGTGGTAAACGCTGATGGAAAAAATTAAATTTCCATCAGCGGAATAAAAAATATTAATATTTAATAATAATAATTAATATTTAATAAAGGTTTAAAGTCAAGGAAAAGTGTAAGTCTGCGCATTAATTTATGTTGCTATTAATTTCCACTGCAGTTCTTTTAAAAATAAATTTCACTAGAATTGTTAAATTAGTTCCATGCAATAATTTTGAAGCTATTGTTCTAATATTCAGTTTGCTGCCTCATTATTATGCAACCAGTATTAAACAAAAAAATATAAAAATTGCGGCTAAAAAAACTAATATTAAGCAGTCCTTTAAAGTAATTTTCATTCGTTATGTTCCAGACTAAAGACAACTTTGACTAGCTAAAGGGTTTCGACGAGACCTTCCAAGCAGTGCAGGTGTAAAAAGCAAAATTTGTGGTTTTCCTGTTCCATATTTAACTTCCGCCTTTGTTGTGTGTAACAAAGTCTTTAAAAGTAGGAAAATCCATTTCAATCAAAATACTCTGTGCATTACAATACCGTAGCCATCGCGTTCACTTGTTTATTAATGACTCACTTTGAGCCTATTATTGTCATACCTTTGAGAACGAAATAAAAGAGACGATAATTTGAACCAGTAAAAAGTTTCCCGATATTAATTTATACACTTTTCTAGGAAGAAAGTACTGTATAAATTTATTTAAATACAAACATAACTATTACTTAAAAAAGTAAGCATCAATTTAACCGCTTATTTTTTATTTTAAACTTTCGTTCAGGAAAATCAAATAATTAGTAGATTGTTTCGACTCTTTACCCACTCTAATGGGGCGAAGAACATTAGCAACCTTAACTTAATGACTCGGTATCGAGAATTCTTTTCATATAATGTAGATCTCCCTTTTAATTTCATTTTGTACTATCCCAATTTGTTTACTTTTAAAACACCCTAGTTTTGCAATATAAAATAAAAGGTGTCCATAAATTAATAACTGGATGAAAATTTTCCGTTTAAAATAGTTTTAAAAGTATTTGAAAATGATTTATATCTAAATTCGAATTTTTTATTTTCTTGCATGGATGCAATGGAAATTTGTGTTTATTTTGTTTGCAGGAAAAAAGAGCATTACCTATGCAAAAGGCAATGTTGCGATATTGTGTGAGAAAATAATAGTTTTCATTTTGAAGGGCACTGTACATTTTTTACGTAGTAAACAATTCCATAAAATGTTTTTGACTGCTGTATAAAACCCAGTTGTTTTCTTTCCATTTCTTCTCCATGAGTTGCAACAGCTCTTTATCTAGTGATTAATTTATGGACACCCTGAATAAGGAAATGTGAAATTGAACTAATATACAGGGTGGTCATAAATTATTGGACCCATTTCAAAAATCAATTTAAAAAAAAAAACTAATAATGTTACAATTGCGTTTTTTCTTTTAAATGAGAGAACAAATAAAAAAGTTTTTTTCAGATAGGTGGCGTATTATTGCGGCGTTCTTAATTTACTACAGCGAGAGATTTACATACGCAATGGCTACAGATCAGCAGAAGCCGATGTGCGTTTTCTGTTTTCCTTTTTCAGTTTTTATTGAATATCTCGAAAACTATTTAGTTTTCGATTTACAATTGATTCAACAAATTAAAGAGCGTAAAATTCCCTACAAATACATGCACTTATTTTTCTTCTAGCTTTAATATTTTCGCAGATAATGGCTCTCAAAAAAATCTTTTTAAAACGTGCTCTCATTAAAAAAAAACCCGTATATGTAACATTATCAATTTTTAAAAATTAATTTTTGAAAATGGGTCCAATAATTTATGACCACCCAGTACAAATGGAATAAATTACATATGCGTCCTTTTTCGGCCGTGTACTACATATACATTGCATTAAAATTATTCTCAAAAAATTTTATCCATGTGACTTTCATGTGATTCTTTGACAGGGAATATTTTGAAATTAAATTTCAGAAAAATGTTAGTGTAATAATATTTAACTTAGATTATTCGTTGTTTCAGAAATATTAATATTCAGAATAATAATTATTATGTGTGTAAAAATATGAAAGAAAGCAGAAAATTCTCTAACTGCTGGTGTTTGCTGACAAAAACTAAAATTATTGGGTCTAAATTAATCTTTGGCAAAAAAGTAAATTAAAAAGGAAAAACTTGGTGTGATTAATGACGAAACAATAAGGTTATTACTTCACTATTCAATCTGAATCTTAGCACAATACTCAGTTTTCGCTTCTTAATCGCTATATTTGTTAATTTTTATACTAAGCGTACTAATTGTTGTCATAAATTTCAGACAATTCTTTATTTTTTACCTTGTGTGATTCACTCTTTTGCCATTAATGGGACACAAACGTACCGAAAGAAATTTAAATAGATACTTTTGGAATAGAAATGCTCCTTGAACTAGGGGAAGTATTCTTGTCAGTCCTACGAAGTTTTGAAAAGAAGTTTTCATTCACAAAATATGATGTCACTACGTAGGTTGCTGCATTGCGGTTTTTTCATAGTTTTGCATATGCTTATTTGATTGCTAATGAGTGTGTATGTTTTATTTTTGAAAAATATCGTGTAATTTCATTAAAATTTTGATTGATTTACAAACTTAAATTTCAAAACTTTTATTTTCTCTTTACAAAATTACTCATTGAGGAATACTGGACACATTTACCCTAGTGATCACGGCGGATGGGACATATATGTCCCGGTCCTAAACCAGGTTATATATTCTTCCTAAAAATTAAAAAAAAACTTTTTTTGCTATTCTAGTATGCCCTACTCATAGTTCACAACACTAAAATTGTAGTGGGGTTGATAAAAAAAGTTCCTCTCGAATGGGTCAATATAAAATACCAATGCTTTAGTTTCTTCTTTCAACTGTAACTGAATTGGCTAATAATAAATTATTTGCAAACTAAAGCACAAGTCTAAAAAAAATATGAAGTAGCATAATGCGCCGCCTCCATAAAATAAAGTATCATCATTCTGAAAACTGATGGTTTTATGTGTCCCTGTTAAGAATAAAGGAATCGATGTATCGAAAGGTAAGTGCACCGCCTCGATTTAATTTTGGAGTCCATTAACAACCATGTTACAGAAAGGACGTGACGCCACAATACAGTGTCCGACCATGCACTAGATCTTAGAAGACATTTGCAGATAAGTTTGTCATGTAATTGTGACGTCACATGAATCGATCACTTTCATATTTTTAATTGCTCTGCTCGTGTACCTTTCATAATTTATCATTTCAACAGCTCAATTTCTTCTATTTAACCACATTTATTTAGTACGAGATAGACGTTTTATTTTTTGTAGAGTGTACCATTTCCTCGGTAAAATTGTTTTGCCAATCTTACCCGTAATTGTTTTCTGTTAAAATAGTTAATTTATGACTTTCAGATGGAAGGTAATAGCCGAAATTCTGAGGTTTCGCTTCTCATTCAAAATTTGTTCCGACATTTTTTATGATAGAACAGTTTAACTTCAATTTAATTTTTTTTATTTAATTTCATAACATTCTGTAGAAACTGAAATCATTGTATGAGCTATATTTATTCTATCCTGCCTTAAAAGGACGTTGCAAGATGATTTTAGAAGTTAAAATGAATAAATCTTTGTTTTTCTATTTCGTTATAAAACATGGTTCTGAGAAACACAATTCCCATCAAATATTGCTAAAATTCTGACAAATGATCTAGCGACGTCAACTTGTTTGCTTCATGTAAAGCTACCCTGAAACTGTTAGACGAAATGTTCGAATCTAATCCATCGAAGTATTACATTTTATCAAATTTGCTTCCAGAAAAGTATTAATAAGCTAGTGTAGTGCAGACATACTAAATTCACACTAATATTTTGCGTATCTTAAAGTCGATATCATATCATCATCTTTTAAATCACTCAGAAATGGGCATTTTTCGGCGCTATCGTTCAATATAAAGAATAGTCAGGTTATTGCCCAGACCTGACAATGAATTATACCTATTTATCCTGATAATGAATAGGCAATCATTTCCCAGATTCTTCAAATAACAAAAAAGTAGTGACTGATCTAAGAGAAGAAAATAACGATATTTATTTATATCTATTAGTCTTTTACAGAGCAATAGTTGTAAGAATATAATAAATAATAGTTGTAATAAAATAATTCAAAAATAACATAACATTCTATTTTATTTACAGCAATGAATGAAACAATCAAATGTAAGAATTGATGGAGAGAGTTACATTACGCGCAAGAAAAATTAATTTTTAAAATCTAGTAAAATTAAGCATTGAATAGCAGGTACAGCATCTACAATCTATATGTAAATTCACAGCCTTTCTTTTAATATGGAATATTATATATCCCTGCATAAGTATATGATCCTGGTTTGTAGTGAATCAAGAATTTGTTTGATAATTATGTTTTATTTGTATGCATGTCAGAAAGCAAATAACTAATATTCATTTGGCAGCGCGTTTGATGAAAAGCGAAACCTTTAAATTGCAATTAACAATAAATATAGGTAATAATATAACCAAGATAGGATATAAATTTTCTTCTTAAATTTAATATAACTTTTAATAAAATGGTGCATCAAATATTTTTATCATGTAAAATGACTGTTTTTGCATAACTCCAATATTATCGTGGTTGTATAGATATCCAAAGTTGGGCTGAAATCTTTATTCAATTTTGAAAATAAAATGGCTTTATTTGTCCAATCTCTTAAAGCTTCTGCTAAGCTAAAACATGCCGATATAAAATACTGAATTATAAAATAATTTCTTCTTTGAAGAACTTCTGTTCAGTTTTCCAGAGGTGAAAAAATCGGCGTTTCATCTGAATGAAAATATTTAAATAATTTCGAATTTCTAAATTCTCGCATATTTCTTCCTGATTCTTCTTATAAATTTATTTTGTTGTTGTTTACAAGGAACTGATTACTCATCAAACCACTAAAAGTAATATATTTCAATTTAAGTTATTCTATCTCTAGCTTATATACCCGGCGTTGCTCGGGGTCGAAATATTTTCAAGCCTAAGTACTTATAACACTTTAAACTTAATTAAACAGTTTTTCACTGTAACGCCTTTCGTTGATTTTCTTTCTCTCTCTCCTGTGTCTCTGACCCCTCGGACAGCAGCTAAACTATTCTCTTATTTTTGTCCGCGTAGTTAGAACCACTTCACAGGAGTCTGACAATCCTTGGAATTCCATCTTCGCATCCCCATCATTGCTACCGAGACAACAGAAATACTTCATATCATGCTTTTTATCATATCATGCTTTTTATGGCCACCCAATTCTCTTCTTTTTGGTGTTTGCGTGCCTGACCAGAAGCATCATTCCTTCTTTTTCTCATTAGGCCCTCTCTTCCGTAAGAAGGGGGCTCTGTTAACTTTTAATGACTTTACATACTGACAGTGGCGTAGCGAAGGTAAGTGGCGCTCGGATCATACTATGATATTTTCTCTTCTCCCTCCCCTTTCATCATAAGAGGCTTAGCTAGCGTAAACGGCGCTCTGGACTTCGTTTTTTCGGCTCCTTATTGTATTTGACTTTAAAAAGTGACACAAACATATTAACGTTTTGTCAACATGGCGCAGCGTGGGTAAGTGGCGCCCAGGAAATATGATTTTTGTTTCACCCCAGTCATTTGCTTAGAAAGCGCAAATGGCCATCGGGGTATTATTTTTACGCTTTTATTATATTATGCTTGGTATTATTTTTACGCCCCCTAATCATATTTTGCTTTAAAAACTGGCATAAATGCAGTATTGTTTTGTCTCCAAGGCTCCCCTAAAACTGACATCTATACTTCATTTAATCCCCGGTCTCTACACCGCTTCAAACTGATTAGGATCATTCAAAAATTTGTGAAATTTAAACGAAACATCGCGTAGTAAACTAACGTCACTGGATATTTGAGTGCATATTAAAAGCTCCCAAATAAAAGGGGAAATTAAGTGCGTGCTATGAAATAACGACGGAAGTAAAAGATCTACCTTGATAAAAAAAAAAAGCAATATTTTCTTAACTTTAACAATAGTAAATACACGTGAAAAAAGGATTTGATGAAACGATAAATTTGATTTTATATCAATAGAAAACACTGTTACAAATCGCGTTTAAAATGAATTTTTAAACGTTAATTAGTTAGAGAAAAAATTGTACAACAATTAAATTGGTATCATTAAAAAGATGTTTTGTTCTTTAAGGTGACGTAATAATAATTTTCGTTCCATAAGTATTTCAAAAGTTATTTGTGAAAAACGTCTAAAGAAGCTTAATTTTCGTTATTTAAATAAATAATTAAAAATCTAATTCGAATTTTAAAACAATTTTACGGCGTTAGATCCCTCTTGTGCTAATCCATCACTATGCCAAATTTGGTCGTCGTAAGTCCAACTGTGTGGATGTGCATAAAGAACCAAAAAACGAACACACACACACACA
>BGPR01008974.1:0-60339 GCA_013235015.1 Araneus ventricosus | reverse complement strand
ATTATATTAATAGCAACAAGTTTGCTCGATATTTTAAGAGGGAAGCTGATTATCGATTGAAGAGTTATGATGCTTTTATGATGAATTTACCTCACCCTAATAATTTTATTGAAATTTTAGCCAAAAAAAGCAGTTTTCATATCACATCTTTTAAATACCCATAAGTTTATTTTTTATCAAATAAATCGTAGTAAATTGAGTAAATTCATCAATAAAACATACAAAATACTTTTTCCATCCCATGTAGCCAATTAACTGATGACAAAGTTCCGAGATCATTAAACAGTGTCCTGTCGTCTAGAAGACACAAGTATGCAAAAATAATGGTAAAATAACGTTTACTTGTGAGAGAAGCACCCACAAATAATGGCTATCCAAAGAGTACAAAGTTAATAACAAATTATTTTAAGATTACAGTACTTGCATTCAACGTTTTATCAGGTACTAAAATCTGCAACGTCATCATCATATTATTACTGTAAATATTTGGGGAAGTGTGTCTTTGAGCAAGGACCTGGTGGTTTGTAGATTAGTTAACGTTCCTTCAGTGAGAAGACTAGTTTGCGTTTTCATTCATTAAGAAAACTTATTTTGATTCCACCCTGCCTTATGCCCTTCGACTTTTGTAGAATTTGAGTATGTTGTCTTAAAAATATCTGCAATTGCTCACATTTCTGATGCATATAGTTTGTTATGTCTGGAGTTTACTTGTGAGTGTATTCACCTGCATGTAGAATGACGAGAGAATAAATTGTTGATGAATAGTTAAGTTTATCAGATAATTTTTTTATATTATAAGTTATTTGTACATTCTGTACCTCATAGATGTAACGGCGTACCCCAAAAGTGATTAAAATTTTGTTAGTTCCCTGTACTAGATAAAGAGTGAAAATGATCAAATTCGTTACCTGCAGCCCCAGCCAGTGCTTCTCCTCTTTGCCGTGGAACATTTTCCACGGCATGAATTGCTGACCAGCAGAGTGGTGGTATTCCTCCCCATATGAAGACGAGCATGTGTTCGATTGGCAAGGACTTGACTGAGTGGAAACCGTTCTGTGTGTTACTAAACAGAGATAGGGAAATAAAAATTATAAGGGGACTAAAAACACTAAATAATGAGCGTAAAGAGGCACTAATATCATAAACTTAACAGAAAGAACTTAAACAGCTTGTACTTTCGCACCGTGCTCTATTCCTTTGGACCACCTCAGCCAGAGGACGAGGTTCACCAAGCAATGCGAGGTTCTTTCGGCAAGAGCTTCTGGCAAGAGTCCTTTCCGATGAAAGATTATCCGCACCTGATCTTGCCGCATAACAAGCAGTCCGAACGAAATATCCATATAAACCCGGGTCAGACTTATCCTGATGCATTATGGGTCTGCGAACGCGCCAACGGCGTCGAAATTGGGAGCTCAAGAGTCAACACCGTATTTTGGTTTTATAAAATCATCATATTTTATTCTTTACAGTAAGACACTGATCATCACCAAAAGCTCTGAAACCCGTCTTTAATATCCCTGGCGAAGGAACTGACCACACATCGCCTGATTTTTACGACCGTATGCATACGTAATGTTCTACATTTTGTGGGCAGTAATTACATTATGGTTAGTATTAATGAAATGAGATAGTTTGTAATTTGTGTTTGCCATTCTGATTTTCTGATTTGACCTTTGTATATTAAGAAATGGCATTCCACGAAAGTCATTGTATTAAAGTGTATAGGTAAATATACTTACAAATCGAAGGGTGGGTAATCAAAAGAAGCCATCATCCCGCCCTGCATTAGCATCGGGCCGCCACGACTTCATCGGACACTGTGGCCTCCTCAAAATAGCCCCATTACAAGCGGCATGCGACGACCCAATTTTATGGGGAGTTATCGAAGATAGGTCTCAAGAGCCACTATTACTATTTGCGAAAAGGTTCCCTGCTTACTTATATGGCGGTAACTCATCCGTGTACTCAAGATGGCCCGGGGAAACGAAGGGTGGGTAATCACAAGAAGCCATCATCCCGCCCTGCCTTAGCATCCGGGCCGCCACGACCATATCAAGCACCAAAGCCTCCCTCACAATAGCCCCATTACAAGCGGTGCATGCGACGACCCAATTTTATAGGGGAGGAACCGTCATCGGAGATAGGCCCTAAGAGCCACATCACTATTACTATACCCCCAGGAAAGAAAGTTCCTGTTACTTATAGAGCGTAACTCATCTGTGTACCAAGAGGGTGAAGCGGTAATCACAAGAAGCCATCATCCCGCCCTGCCTTAGCATCCGGGCCGCCACGACTTCATCGGGCACTGTGCTTCCTCATAAATAGCCCCATTACAAGGGTGGCTCCACCCATCTTTATAGGGGGAGGAACTGTCATCGGAGATAAAGGCCCTAAGAGCACATCACATTATGTTCTCAGGAAAGAGTTCCTGCTTACTTATATGGTGTAACTCATCCGTGTACTCAAGATGGCCCGGGGAAACGAAGGGTGGGTAATCACAAGAAATATCATCCTGCCCTTGCCTAGCATCCGGGCCGCCACGATCATCGGGCACTGTGCTTCCCTTACAGCCCCATTACAAAAGCGGTGCATGCGACGACCCAATTTTATAGGGGGACGAACCGTCATCGGAGATAGGCCCTAAGAGCTACATTACTATTACTATACCCCCAGGAAAGAGTTCCTGCTTACTTATATGAATGGCGGTAACTCATCCGTGTACTCAAGATGGCCCGGGGAAACGAAGGGTGGGTAATCACAAGAAGCCATCATCCCGCCCTGCCTTAGCATCCGGGCCGCCACGACTATCGGGCACTGTGCCTCCTCATAAATACCCCATTGCTGGGTGCATGCGACGACCCAATTTTTATAGGGGATAGGCCCTAAGAGCCACATCACTATTACTATATTCTCCAGAAAAAGTATGAGTTCCTGCTTACTTATATGGCAGTAACTCATCCGTGTACTCAAGATGGGCTCCGGGGAAATCATGGGTGGGTGGCCATCATCCCGCCCTCTGCCTTAGCATCTCGGGCCGCCAACATCTCACATTATCAGCACTGTGCCTCCTCATAAATAGCCCCATTACAAGCGGTGCATGCGACGACCCAATTTTATAGGGGGACGAACCGTCATCGGAGATAGGCCCTAAGAGCCACATCACTATTACTATACCCCCAGGAAAGAGTTCCTGCTTACTTATATGGCGGTAACTCATCCGTGTACTCAAGATGGCCCGGGGAAACGAAGGGTGGGTACAAGAAAGCCAACCTGCCCTGCCTTAAAGACCGGGCTACTACCGACTTCATCGGGCACTGTGCCTCCTCATAAATAGCCCCATTACAAGCGGTGCATGCGACGACCTTAATGAGAATGAACCGTCATCGAGATAGGCCCTAAGAGTTTCATCACTACATTATACCCCAGGAAAGAGTTCCTGCTTACTTATATGGCGTGTAACTCATCCGTGTACTCAAGATGGCCCGTAGGAAGGTATGGTAATCACAAGAAGCCATCATCTCAAGCAAGGCTCCTGCCTTTAGCATCCGGGCCGCCACGATTTCATATCGGGCACTGTGCTCTCCTCATAAATAGCTCCCATTACAGCGGTGTACACCCAATTTTTTATAGGGGACGAACCGTCATTTGAGATAAATATCTCAAGAGCCACATCACTATTACTGCTCCCCAGGAAAAGAAGCTACTTTGCAGTAACCTCTCAGTCCGTGTAACCAAGATGGCCCGGGAAACCGAAGTATGGTAATCACAAGAAGCCATCATCCGCCCGCTTAGTATCCGGGCCGCCACACTCTATGGGGTACTAGCTCCTCATACAAAGCCCCATTACAGTCGGGTGAATGACGACCATTTCCAGGGTACGAAACTGTCATCCGTTAGTCTTAGACACTATCATTATACCCCCCAGGAAAGAGTTCTCTGTTAGCTTATATGGCAGACTCGTGACCAAGATGGTCTGGGAAACAAGGTGGATCACAACGAGTCATCCCTGCCTGCCTAGCATCCGGGCGCCACGACTTCATCGGGCATAGCCTCTCTGGCCAAATAGCCCCCATCTACAAGTGGATGGAGACCCACTTATAGGGGGAAACCCATGTCATGAGAGAGGTGCTCCTGCAGCCTACAGTCACTACATATACCCTCTCAGAAGAGTTCGCTACTTATATGGGTAACTCATCCAATGTGGTCAAGATGGCCTGGGAAACGAAGCAGGGTACTGCAAGAGTTCTCATCCTGCCCCGTTGCCTATATCCGGCGCACACACTTCATCGGGCACCAGTGCCTCCTAAATAAGCCGGTCATTAAGGCAAGTGGTGATTGTATCGCAACTTTTAGGGAGACCACTGAATAGGGCCTCATCGGAGATCACGAAGCACTACATACATTATAATCCCATGGTAAGAGTCCTGCTTACTATAGGGTGGCATAAACTTACCTCATCCAAGATGTAGCCTCTGGGAAACTAAGTGGTAATCATCAGTAAGCTACTCATCCTGCCCTGTCTCTATCCCCGCCACGACTTCAACGCACCAGCTCCTCATAAAGTAGTCCACACTACAAGCAGTGCATGGATTGACCAATTCTTATAGGGGACGAACTGGACGATAAATATTCCAGAGCATCACATTACTTTACCCTCTCAGGAAAGAGTTCCTGTTTATATGGCGGTAACTATCCAAAGTTAAAGCAAGATGGCCCGGGGAAACGAAGGGTGGGTAATCACAAGAAGCCATCAATCCTGCCCTGCCTTTATCAGTCTGGCCGCCATCGACGGCATCAATGTGCCTCCTGCATAGCGCTCTTCATTAAAGCGGGTGGCAGGACGACCAATTTCTATAGGGAAGCCACCGGAGACTAGGCGCAGAGGCCCACACTATTGGTTATACCCCCAGGAAAAGAAAGTTCCCATGCCATTTATATGGTAACTCATCCGTGTGTGACTCAAGATCCTGGGAAACACAGGGGGTGGGTAATCGGACAGTCACATCCTGCCTGTAGCTTTCGGGCCTGCCACTGACTTCATCGGCACTCGCCTCCAGAAATGGCCCCGTATTACAAGGGTGCATGACGATCTTACCTTATAGGGGAGAACCTCAATGGAGATAGGTGCCTCAAGAGCCAGCATTATATTTACTATACCCGAAAGGAGTCTCCGCTTATGGGCATGCAATCATCCGTGCTACAAGATGGCCGGGAAACAAGGGGGTAATCAAGTATCATCATCCGCCCTGCCTGAGCAACCTGGCGCCACTGACTTCATCGGGGCACTGTGCCTCCTCATGAGAATTACCTATAAGCGGTAATGGGCAGACGACCCTAATTTTATAGGGGAGACGCGACGAGAGACCTATAAAGCTTAGAGCCACATCATCATTTTTACTATTTGGGAAAGAGTTCCTGTTACTATATGGAGTACACGGTGTACTCGGTGATGGCTGCATGGGAAACGAAGGTGTGGTAATACAAGAAGCTATCACCGCCCTGCCTGAGCATCCGGGCGCGACCCCTCTATCTGCAGCTGTGCCTCCCATAATACCCCTTACAAGCGGTGCATGCGATCGACCATCTATAGGGGACGAACCGTCTCGGGATAGCCCTAAAGCATTCATGCAGGAATCTCTAGTGGCCACTCATAGGCCAAAAGAGATCTGTGTTCTTATAGTGGGGTAACTCATCGGTCTAAGATGCTACCGGGAAACGAAGGTGGTAATTCACAAGAAGCTCATCTCCCTGCCTTTGATCCGAGCTGCCACAACACTTCATCAGGAGTGCCTCCCTCATAAGATAGCCCATTCAAGCGGCAGCGACGACCCAATGTTAGGGGGGGACTGAACGCTACCATGGAGTAGCTCAAGAGCCAGACATTACCTATATTCCCCAGGAAAAGTTTTCTGCTACTTTATATGGCGGTAACTCATCCAAGTGATACTGCAAGAGGCCGAAGGGCGAGGTAAATAGTTTTTGTGGATACTAATCAAAAATTATTGCAAGGAGATGCTTGAGAAACATTTCCGAAGCTAAATCTAATAAATTGGTTCTCCCCATAAGTTTAGAATCCTGACTCACATTTTTCGAAGATTTTAGCATAAGAGGTCATTAGGGGAAACTAGAACATTGGAGAAGACGAAAAGGATTTGATGATTCTCTGCTCATAGAGCTGATAATACTTTGAAACTTCTCAAGTTTGTACTTCCTATGCTACCTCATGTTCTTTTCAAAAAATATCATGTTTCATAGGGAAGATATAGGTTTCTTTTAAAACCAATATTGTTTTTCTTTATGTATGAACGACAGAATTTTCAATCTAAATGTCACTATGGTAGAATACATGGAATGAATATCAAGAGCATTGGATACTTAGTAAATAGTAAACTTAGAATGTTTGATGATCCTATGAGTATTTTAACAAATAATTTTAATCCTGCTCAATTACTGAAATGAGAGCATAAGATAATTTTTCTTTCAGATAATGTCTAAACAAACAAATGTGGGGCAGTTTATATGAAAATTCTAGATGAATACCATAGATTTAGAGAGCTTCTGCATCACGACGAATTTCGTGTTGCTTTCTAAGAAAAATAAATAATGTGGTTTTCCATAAATCAATGTAAAACTTGAATATTGAGTAAAACAGTTTCTCTACCATTTCTGTTGATAGGACTTCATCTCTGATGATAGGTAGATTAATTACTTATTTTGATCTGTAAAAATAGTTCAAGAATTTGATGTATTATGTAAATATTATCCTATAGCTTAGGATGATAGAAAAGGAAGTTAGGTACTGGACCAACCACACAAAAAACAATTTCTATGTAAAACAAGAATGGCAGAGGTTTTCAACAGAACAAGTTGTTATTTTCTTTAAATTCATCTTGATTTATATCCACTAGCATAAAATTTAGTAACAAAGGGAGAACACTTCTTAGAAAACATTTTAGATTCTGTGGGAATCAGTAAAATTAGAGTAAAATTTTTATATGGACTCCATAGTGCAAAATGCTATACTAGCAAATGTCTAACATTCATTTAATCGTTCAAGGGTTATAAGTTTGTCTGCAAGCTCGAGAGTCAGTAGAAGATAAATATATTTATTTAGACCAGTTTTCCATAACTCTGGCTTCTGTTTGGTCCAGTCTACATTTCAGGGATAATACAAATATTTTCGATAATTGTCAGGAAAATGTCACATTTTAGAATTCCTTGTTAGTCAAAAAAAATATCAAATAATATATAATAAATATTTACAAAAAATATTATCTTGTGAAATTCTAATGCATCCACCCAAGATGATGGTCTGTCTGTTCTCAGAAACTAGATAGTACTAAAATAGTTATTAATACAAATAAATATAATTTTAAAAAGGAACACCACTTCTTTAATATTCAAACTAGTTGTATTATATCGAATTGAATATTTAATTGTTCCTTTCAGTTGTTTTATTACCGTCGCATCTTTTTTTTTGAGGTAGAGACATACGCGGAAAGAACGAACGTGGAGTACCTGCTGTCCTACTTACAATCATGAAACTGAATCGATACAAATAAAACGCAACAATAGAAAGAGAAGTTGAAGAAAAACAAATCTAAAGCACGAAGGCAAACTTTCGGTAAAATTTTAAGGAAGAAAAGCGAAAGAAGAAATAAAAATTAATAAAATTATTTAATTTTTAATATAGGTTTCATTAATATTTTTTTGATAATTAAGATGTTTTCAACACTGAGTAGTTTTTAAGCATACTTTCTGTTTCTTTGCACATGCAATGGCAGACAGTAAAGTCTGCCATGTAAATATTCTCCTACTATGCAGAAAGATTTTTTCATTTAGTAAATTGGTAAATAATAATTTTAAAAGAAGTAAGTAATAGAAATAGACAGATATTTTAAAAATAAAATGAGGATTTATCATTTTATTTAAGCCAAATTAGTTAATAAATCTAACAAGATAGTATTCTGAAGTTCGAAGAATAATGCGCTCAATAAAGATAATTTTAATCTATTTTTTCTCCTTTTTTCCGTATATACCCTATCTAAATGAAAATTAATTGATGACTATTTATATATTGATTGGATTCCATACTCAAATACTGGCCTCACCCAATTTTTAATGTGAAAAGTAATAAAAACGATTATATCCAAAACCCAAGTCGTAAATTATTACTAGAACTCACTATTTTCACATTCAGAGGTCTAACTCGTCGTCTCAACTCACCATCCCTAATTATTTACTTGAAGTTTGAAATAGCCTCTTTCTTTCCTTGGCCCCTTCTCACACCTCTACTCTTACTTTTGAATTAATAAGAAATTGAATCTACCGAGAAGAAGACTTTTCGACACGGTTCTCTCTTCCGGATTTCATCCTCGGATTTTACTCATCGGTTTCTGAAGTTTCGCCAAGGCATTCTTTCTGCTGCCACCGATTTCGAAGTGACCTTCGGTGGATATTTACTGCTTGGAGGTGCGGAGACGCGCGCATACATGGCTGGTTTCCAACGAAGACCGCGAGGTTCGATCGAGCTTGCACAATGTGAGGACTTCTGCCCAGTGGATCGGAAGCCCTGAGGAAATTGTTTTCAATTTTTTTCTAGGGAGAAATTTTGAAAAGTTATATTCAAGGAACCTGTTTTCAAAACTTATTGGAACTGAATCTTGATTTTTCTGTAATATCTCCACCTTCAGAGGTAAAAAGAAAGAAAAAAAAAACGCGATCCTATTTTCACTGTAACATTCCTCGATGAGTGCTGGAAAAAAGAAGTTCTTGAGATTTTTAATCAGAATTGTTATTCCTCTCATTTTATTCAATGCTTTAATTCAAGAAAACTTTATTAATATTTTAGTTGCAAAAAATATCTTGCTCCACAACATTTCGGACAGAGATTCATCTAGTTTAAAAAGGCTTCCAAAAATCACCCGGCAGTGAAATATATAAAACAGGTCTGACAAGCATTGAAGTTATGCAGTTTTGTAGATGCAATTCAAAGCTAATCTAAAAAAATCTTCTAAATGATGTCTCTGAACTGTGAAAAGAATATATTTAAAATATTGCTTTTCAAATGCTCTTTAAAATTGAAACTATTAATTATAATTTCAACTGTGTCATTTTATATATACAAAATATAGGGAGTATTTTATCTCTCAAAATGATAAGGAAATATTTCTTTCTAATGAAAGAAAACGAATAGTAATTTAGAATGTTGCTATCATAATTGACTTAAAATATCTAGATTCGAGCTATGATCATTTTAAAAATGGCCAATTTATGAACTTATATATTTAATTTAATAGAAATTTGTTAAACTTCATATAATCTGTTAAAATTCGATGCTTGCGTCACAAAAAAAAACTTATGTATAAACAATATTACGTTTTTATTCTTTTAACCGTAAATAATTGAACAAAGGTGGAGAACTTACACATGAAAAACATAGGCTTGCAACCTGCTCAAATGTAACAAAAATATCAAATAGAAAAACTCAAACTTGAAAGAACGTAAACATATTTTATAAATTTTACTGAGAATCTACAAGCGCTGAAAAAAAATTCAGAGCATTATAGATTGAATTGTTCATTTTCAGGTTAATAAAAAAAAATCGTTTTTCAACTTTGAAAAAAATGTGAAATAGCGAAGATTGTGAACAAGATGATTGATTTCGCTGGTCAACCTATGCGGCAATACATTATTTTGGCGTGTATGTTTTTGATAAAAAAATTGCATTAACATGTTGTGCTCATCCATCTGATATCTTCAAGCTCTTTTATTAGCCACAATCATTTGGCGTTAATATCATAAGATGCTGTACGATATTTACGACGATGTTGTTCGATATTCCAGAATCGCCTACAAATCGGAAGATATGGGACACAATGCACAGATCTTGTTAATAGGGGAGAAGCCCAATGTCACAAACATCACTTGTTCAGTGGATCCGGCACCAATGAGTGGTGGTCCATTTTCCCTAACCTCACATTACCCTGTCTGTTTGAATTAGATAGATACTGTTGCTGGCTGGTAGACTTGCTAGAGCACTCGCAAGGTTGAACCTTTGATAAGGATACTGAATCTGCTTGATCGTGACTGTCGAACACCCAAAGTTTTCTTATACATGAAACTCAAAATAAGTGCCTCGAACCCTATGATGCGTCTTTGGGCCCCATTACAAATCATGGTCATCAACCGGAGATGATCAAACGAAAATGGGTTGCTTTAAAAGACACGATGCAGGATAAAAGAGATAGGTTTTTGTATTGTTATGATTTAGAAATGTGTACTAGAATTTAAAAAATAGAACTGAGTCTTCACTAAAATTATTTTCTTGGGTTCAAACTGGATGACATGCGAGTTTCTTGTTAAATACATAGTTGCGTTTTAAGAGTTTATATGCGATTTAAAAGATGTAAAAATATTTCAGAAGACTTTTAATGTTTTACTGTTGAGTATCATTGTTTTTAACCTACACATGAAATGAATTGATCTGAACTATGCATAATATCACGTGAAAAATTCTTTTGACTTTTCTATATTTAGTATTTAACAGTATAACCATTTTCTTCTGCAAACTAGTTTGATAAAGCTTAATTCTTGACTCGATTTGTTTGAACATCTCGGGAATTTTGGTTTATAGTAAACATGAAATTTCCAGAATCTCTTGAATCTGAAACATGATTAAATTAGTGTAGGTTAGAGAAGCAGCGTTATCTTCTCTTTCTAAAAATGTATTCAAAATGATTCGATGCGAGAATCTTGCTATTTTTACATGGGTGTTTTCTGTAATATATCAGTTTGAAGCAATTTAAAGGATTTGGAAATATTTCAAAAATGATTTTCCTATTTATTGCTAGAAAACAATAAAATGAATGAATTATAAGCGATTAATTATTTAGTAATATATCAGCAATGAAAACTCCTTGTGATCCTCTAGATGGCTTTTCTAGTATATTTTTGACTTGTATTTCTTTTCTACAAAATTAGTTTACAAATGTTATCAATTTTAGTAATCTTTTTTATTTGAACGTCGTGAAAATTTAGGTTTATCATAAATTGAAATTTCCGGCGAATTCGGACTCATATGAGACAGATTATCTTCATTGAAATGAAATGGAGAGAAACTAGTTATACAAGTATAAAAGAAGCAAGTCGTCCATTCTCATGTCTGCTCCGGTATCATGGCGCATGTAATAGTGTCGCCATCTGTTGGCTGCTGTAGAAAACTCGGAAATGGCGAATAAGATAGATGAGGACACCAATCAGCGCGAGGTAGACAATGTGAACTTTGGTGGGTGGTGTGGATTGAATTTGAAAACGTGGGCGTTTAGACTCGTGTCCCATCTCTCTCTCCTCGGAAAGTTAATCGATCGATAGAATTTTCCTGGAAAAAGTGACTGCAGAATGTTGTTTTCATAATTTCATTTCTTTAAGGGAAGGTGGGTAAAACCGTGTACCCTTGATTCTGGCGCAATTATTTCTTCTTTCTAGCGGGCAGGTACTGAATTTTACCCTACTAATCAAGAAAAAGGAACAGTCATAGTAGCGCGTTGCAGCTATTAAATTCAGGTTTATTTATTTTAAGACGCCAACTCTCTAATGTTCGATTGCTTTTAAACTAACCTTACTTAAAAATCATTACAGTTATAAAAACAATATTTAGTCCAGCTTACATTATACGTTTACTAAGGATATATAACCCTATCAAGCAATAAGGATTTACACCAATTGTTGCCTGATTCTGTTTCGTTTTTTATAAAATCTGAACTCGGGGTAAACCCGGGTACCCCAAGTGGCGTAAGACCGGTACAGTTCAGTATTGATGATTCCTCCGATGAAGACGATAAAAGCACATCGGACATTGTTTGTTTATATTTTAATGATGCATTTTCTAATTTAAATAAATGAGAAGTGTTAATCCAATGTAGAAACTGTCTTAAGTGGGCCCTCGAAAGCTGCAATGGCGCGGAGGAAGAAGGCAACTGCTTTACATATGAATTTTGTAATAATTATTCTTAAATTGTCATTTAAAATGAAAGTGCCTGCTACTTTTCCACTGAAAATCAAGTTTTCCTAATTTGCCATAAAGTGAACTTGTGTACCCGGTTCAACCCCACTAGTGGTTGGGTTAAACCGGGTGGTATGACTTTTTTTTATAAAAGTATCATTGGTAAAAAAGTAATAAAACTATGACTTTTCCTGAAAGATATATTGTACTCCGATAAACAATGAATATATTAATAAATTTGACAAGCTCTTTGTAGAATAGTTTAACTCCAACAGGCCTTTGAGTCTTAAGAGGGGTTTACACACGAACAGTAAAACCGACAGTAGGAGGTCGCTGTCAAGTTCGGACAGAGACTTGCAGTTGCCCGGTTAAAACTTTTATGATTCTCCGCATGCGTCATATCTTACTGTCGGTTTTACTGTTCGCGTGTAAACCCCGCATTAGGTACCCGGTTTTACTTCACTTTTGCCTACATTTGATTTGATTAACATGCATTTAAAAAATTTATTTTCATATATTTGAAAATATAATTTTTTTTAAATATTTAAAGGCTACATTTATTTTTATAAATATACCGTCCCCTATTTGATTAATGAAACATTTGTGGGTGATGGGAAAAAACAAATGTCATTTTTCTGATCAGCATTTCTGATTTACTAAAGAATACATGGCATTCTGCAAACCCAGATTCGTGTTGGCCTGTGTAATGAAAACTCCTATGCCATTATGTTGCAACTTCCGATCCATTCAATGTATTTGTAAACCATTTTTTCATATTTGTTATCAAATAGAAGTTATATTCTGTGAAAAAAACGAAACGTCATCGGGTTTGAACTCGGCAATACAGAAGAGGGTTATCGAATTTGGACAGGCCCGAACATAGGACCGGTATGCATATAAGCAAACTGTACTTGAGTAGAACCATAGGAGATAATGCGCGCTTGTCATTGGCTGCACTTTCCCCCGTGATTACTTTGAAGCGCTGTTACGAATCGAAACCGAAACAAACGCCATCTTCTCAAAATGGATTCGCGCTCGAGAAATGTGCGTATGGATATTAAAAATGAAGACTTCTTGCCTGTTGAGTTCCAGAATGTTATTGTTGAAAATTCTGATTCAATAATAATAAGAATAAGTGTAAGTCCTCAAATCCTCATACATCCTTAAATGTAAACGTTGAATAAAAAGAATTCTATTATAGTATCATTAACAGAGAGAGAGAGAGAGAGAGAGAGAGAGAGAGAGAGAGTTTGATGGGACTTAATGAAACCGTTTACGTTTATTTGAATTTACAATAAGTGCATTCTCGTTAACTAGGTTTGTCTATATACATAATATTTATTTTAAAAGTTTTGTTCTTGCACATTTCTTATGTTTGTAAATAAAAGCTATATCTTTAATGCATTCTTATTAAAATTAATACTTTATTTTCAGCTAAGACTTTGTTTTTCATTTACTGTTTTTGTGTTTTCAGTGATGATTATCAACTATTTATTTGATTTTTTAGGTTTTGATTATTTTTATTATTCTATCATACCTATCCGTTTTATGACATTAAAAAACTCAGAAGGCATTTTTTTGTAATTATTTTAATTTGATCTCACTATTTAGTTTCCTTTAAACTTAGAAGATCTTTTTTTTTTGTTTTAAATGGTTTCAGAATTTATGGAATAGTGCTACAAAGCCTTATTCCATCCCCTAACAAATAATAAATGTGGTTTATATTTGACATAGAAATGTAAGCATGACCACACGTATATATTAGGATGTCCTCCATTGCTTTATTTATTTTGAAATGTGTAGGTTTGAAAGAGATGGATGTTCATTTTATTTCTTTCTCTGACATTTTGCTAGTTTTATTTGTAACTAAGATTGATGAAAATAAATAACTATTTAAATGTTTATTTGTTTGTCTTGTATTCTTAAAAATCCATGAACATTTGATTGAACACTATAAAATATTATAGACATATCTATAAATCTATTTAAAAATGTAACTGAAAATTAAGCGAGGAAAAAATTAATACCTCACATTCTACACTCGGTGTACATGTTTGTGTAAACATTTTTTTTTTATAATTGGGCAAGGCAGTAGTATGTTAAAGAAAATGTTACATAACCCATAAATGTGCTTTTTACAGTTGAGTGTAAAAGACTTTTTCTCTGTTCATTTAAAATTCATTTACTATCTACAAGAGTTGTTTAGTAAAAGCAAGTATGCAATGTGTTTATGTTATAATAATTAAATGAACTAGTACGATGAAAACCTTTTTTACAAATTGCTTTTTAAAGAAAATAGATATGTAACATTCTGATTTTCATGCAATTTATATTTTTTGCACTGATAAAACAAATGCTAATAAAGGTAAAACATATTGCGAATGCGGTAATGAATAAAAATAAACCCTAAATTTCATGTTAAAAAGTTGAAATTAAAAAAAAATAATTGTTTTTCCTTTTCAATTAAAAAAATTGTGACTTGCAAGAAGGTGCTTGAGTTTATTCAAAATAACTAAAAAATATAAATATAAATAAAACATCCAATAAATTGGTGTAAAAAATAATAGAAAACTAACTTTGTTCCATACACCACAAAATAATTTAAAATTATTGTTAATATTTTATGGGGTGTTAACCAAGTTAATTTTCTATTATGAATAACAAAATATTTAGTATTTTTCAGCATTTCTAACAGTTTTAGAAAAACAAGAATATTTTTTCGAATTTATCGAAAACAGTGATAAGTTTGGTAGATTGGTATCAAGTTTAAAGGAATTCTTTAATTTTTACTTTGTGACTTCAATTACTTTCCCCTCTTCTTATAGATGGCGCTACCATTTTTGCATAGCTTCATTTTCGATTGCTATGATTCTGAGAATTTTTTTTACTCTTTTCAAACTGTTTTCTGTCCTTTTTCAAAATTACTTTTTTATTTTAAAACATTTTAACTTGTTTTCATCCTATTTTCACCACGGCTCATTGTCAAATGAGTTGAATTTATCGTCAAATTTCGAATTTGTCACACACAGGGTAAAAGCCTTTGATCGGCTAGAAAACTTATGCTATTTCATGTACAATAAAGCGTGTATTAAGTAAGTGACCATAGATATAACAGTATAATTAAAATAGAAGAGCAAAATCATGAGCGGAGATCCTATAAATGATGAATCTTTTCACGAGTCGAAAGCAAAACGCTGACACGCCTTTCTTTCAGAACTTATAATGATTGACAGAGGACGATTCGACCAATGATAAGCGCGCATCAACCCGCATGGTTCTACTCAAGTACACTTTGCTTATATGCGACCGGTATCATAGCTTCGATTATATTAAATATCAGGGCCGTAAAACACTTAAACTAGTTGTAACGATGTAAATGCGGGGTTTGAAATCATCCGTAAGAGAAAGCCCTACGTGGTTACTGTTAGGGAACAAGTATTTAGTTCTAGGTATTATCTATTAACTAGAAAATCATCTGTCATGGTATGAGGGTGCCAATTGCCTCTTCATTCCAAAGATTTCCCGTCAAATTTTGCGTGTTTAAATAAATATAGTATATGCGAGAGAAATGCTTAAAATTGATTGAAAACAAATAAAGTAAACATATGTTTTATGACAGATAATATTTTTTTATTTACATATTATTTACATGTTTCTTTATTCAAAATACCTCTTGGTAAACAACGTTCCGTGTGAAGTATTTTTCGTTGTTTGACAATTTTATTATAATTCAATAACCAGGAAATTCTCAGCTTGTCAAACTTAAGTCAAAAGTTAAAATTTCAAACGAATTCTTCTTCAAAACTCTAATCAAAACAAAGCACTTCTCTTCTTGTCAAACGTTGCCAAAAATATTATCAAATTACATCATCACGATTGCAATAAATAATGAGATGGATCGTGGTGTCCAAACTATATCACGCGCATGATATACCACTGATGTAATTTACTACTTTAAAAACGGAAATTAATTTGAAATATAGGATTGATATAATTCAAAATTTCTTGGGAACTATTGATCATAGCGAGATAAATTTTAGATCAATCAACAGCAAATGCTATTTCACTATTTTAGAGCAGCTATTAAATTTGAAATTAGAACGCCAATTACTCTTTTAAATTTAAAATTACTCAAATTTAGGTTCTCTAACAATGAAATAATACTGTTTAACGTATCGCAGTGCTATGATGGGAGTTTTATTGTTGGTGACGTCAGAGCGTTACCGAGTATTTTAGTAATTATTTTAGCAAGAGACAAAATGCCTTTATATTGTTCTAAAGCGGGAAATCCTATAATTATATCCTCAGATATATAAATTGTTGGGCTAAAATTTGCTATAAGAATTTAATTAAAATTGTTTAAAAATAAGATTAAGAAAATTTTGTTGTTGATTTTGTCGAAACATTGCTTAGGTTGGACGGCTTAAATCAATGGAATTATTATCTTGCACAGTCCGTCAAAAAAGTATCCGAACGCTGCTCTTTATTCCGACACTAATTATTATCGCTCAATAAAACTAAGTCTATAAAATATGTCTGCCGCCGTTGAAATGTGTCCTCTATAAGTGTATATAATATTTTTTCATGAAAGGGGTCGTCTTCATATTTAGATTTACACAAACTCTACTTTTTCAAATGGCAACACTTAATTTTGGGTACATATTCAGATTCTCCAAATTAAATTAGCTCGAACAGATATAATATTTTGTAATTCTGAGTAAACGGTTGATGAGTTATGAATAATTGAAATTTGGAATTCCTAATGTTATTTGACCATGTCCGTTTTTTCAATATAACAATAATTATTTTAACAATAATTCCTTTTATATTAAAATACTTGATAAACAAGACAAAAGTTATGCATTTTAAAAAAAACGAAAGAATATTTTATAATTTTTTATAAATTTTTAAATTTATAAGTTAAAATTTTTGAATAGAAACACGGAAAAATTTTGATGCCAATCAAAGGAGCATGACCTAAAACCTCACTGTTCAAATTTTCAACCATTTCCGTCAAGTAGTTCTTAAGATATGCAGCAATATCCAAAAGCGTTCAGAACAGCCTGATTTTCGTTTCCTTAAGGGTCATCTCAACTTTACAAAAGGATTCGCTCACATGAAAAAAACCCTCTGAAATCAAACGGAAAATAAAGCATATCTTTCAATATTGCTTTACATTAAGAAAAATTGTTTTCTTTTTAACTGTAAATTTGAATCAGAAACGAAAAGAAAAATCGATACATGTAACAGATTCTATTCCTCTTACAATTCAAGAAGCATTGCATTTAAACCTCTAAAGTGAAAAATGAAAGCCCTTTATGGTTTTAAATATGTTTTGTGAGATATAAAATTAATAAAAATGCAAAGAATCAAAATTATGTATAAAGTATGAATTTATATATTATTAACTGTATGAATAAATAAAACATTATTGAATGAAATTCCTTGTGCGTGGATAATACAGTATTATAAGACTTGGATAAAATGCCTGTTTTAAAAAAAATGAAACAAAAGCTTAAAATTTTTCGATATATTAATAGCTTTAATTTAATAAAACTATTAATCTATCGAATTACCGGTAGAAAGCGATTAAGTATAAAAAATTAAAAATTCTTACAAATAATTTTAAATATTGTTTGCAGGAAAATATTTTTTTGTTGAAAAATTGTTTGATATCTTCATCAACATTACACTTTTTTTGTTTAGTTTATAAAAGAATATTTCAGAAAATAAGCATCTGTTTTTCGTTTTTCAGCTCACCATAAAAGTTTAAGCGTCTGAGATTGCTTTTTTTAATATTAATTCAGAATTTTTGATTATTTTCCTAATATGCCACTGGAAGTAGACAATGGAACGTTTTTTATCAATCTGATTTCTCGTACAGGCAAATAAGTTGCCAGCTTGAAATCATTATATTCACGTTTCGTTATGGGTAAGAAAAGAAAAGAAAAGATTGAGATGTCGTTAGTAGTGCCATATATTCTATGCTTCTTCGTATGCAGCAGGTCATTGATAGAAATGATAGCTACTTCTTATTCAATTTTAAATAGTTAATGACTAATATATTTATACACATAAAAGTTTGCATTGTTTACCTGTTATATTATTATATAGAATATAATGTATAAAAATATTATGTAATTTTTTATTGGATTTTAATTTAAAATCATGCAACTCGAATTCTTGTTTAGTAATATTTCATTCCAAACAGTAAACTTTGAAAAACACCAAATATTCTTAGAGAACATTACTCTATTTTACAGTTGAAATGAAAGGTTTTAACAGGGTGACCTATATTTTACGTTTGCATATATTGAAAGAGACCCTTAATTGCTTTTCTTGTATATCTCCGGTTAATTTGAACCGATTTACCTTAAATTTTATATCTGGCGAATTTTTATTATGTAGAATCATTTAAAAGATAAAAATTTGGTATTTCCATTAGAAAATTTGAAGGTGACTCAAATTTAAATATGTAGATGGCCCCTAAGGGAAATGCAGTTCACATATTTATAAAAAGGACATATTCCCAAATTGGATAACAATGAATTTCCTTGAATGTCCTTTTCATAGATTACGAGGGGAGAAAAAGTGTTCTGATCTTTTTTTTTACTGTACTACAGGAATAGTTCAGACAGCTGTCATCACCTCCAGCAGCCCTTACGAATTGAAAGTGGAAGAAGTCAAGGCAAATGTAAAGAACAATAAAAAGACATTAAAAGCCATCGAATGTCGGACAAAATTGACCAAAAATTAAGGATACGTATGATTTGTGAGGAAACAGATGTCATCACCTCCATCAGCTCTTACGAATTGGAAGAGGAACAAGCAAAGGCAAAGATAAAGAACAGTAAAAAGACATTAAAAGCCATCGAATGGCGGACGATATTGACCAAAAATAAAGGATAAGTATGATTTGTGAGAAAACAGCGGGAAGAAGGAATTATACAGTCCATAAAATGTCAAATGTCATACTTGGGTTCCGGCGTTGTGTACTGATGTGAATTTCAGAATCAATGATTATCTTTCTTTGATTGCGATTAACCCGTGAGGCATTAAGCATCAATTTCCTAGTTGGTGGAAGCTAAATGAAGGTTACTATACAATCTCCCATAAAGTTAGAATGCTGATTGACTGGGACGGAAATTATAACAACGCTATGCAGAACTTATTTATAGAGGCAATCAATACAAGGGAAAGAGACGAGATGAAGAGGAACCACTTCGCGATAACTGAATTTCTGAGTTCCTTGTAGAAACACAATTTAGTTTTCTTTCCCCATACACGATCTCATTTCCTTTTAAGAAGAATCTCACCTGCTTTAATGTACATATTTCTTCACTGACGATTATTGCTGCCTTGAAATTTGATATAAAAGCTTCTCCACTGCTAACATAAAGTAGGGGAAAGTCGGGTAAGACGACGAAGAGTATAAGATGACGAATTGGATTTTTCTCAAAAATTTCCATAGATGAATACCCCGATTCTGCATCATCAAAGACCTATAGCGACCAGCTATTCGTGTCACACAAAAAGATTCCACCCCGTTATTAGTGTGATTCACAGTACGCGGTAATGTGCTTTTGAGTTGTTCCTATGCAACTTTTGGCTATTTCTTGGTAAGGGATAACGTCCACGGAGTAAATATTTTTGATTTATACATGTGATATTCGTAAAGAGCTAATGAAATAGTTTCCAATGATGTATTTTTAATTTTAATGATGAGCTGATATCCTTCAATATTTTTTGAAGTAAAAAGACGAAGTGGGTAAGATGACGAATTGGGTGGACGGTAAGATAACGAATTCCTATACGCCAATTCATAAGCTCGTGATGCTACCTGACTGCCACTTGTCCTTCCTGCAACTCACTATCACTCCAGTGAAAAATGAGCATCTCATTAAAAATGGAGATAGATGAAAATGAAGATAAACGAAAACTGTGACGGTTGAGGAAAGCTGAAGTTAATAAGACTAAGCGCAACCAACCTGCTAAAAAACCTACAGAAAGAAGAAAGTTGCTAAGAGACACCTCTACTTCTAATGTTCAATTCATTCATTTGAATTTCCTTAAGTTGACGCTGATGACAATCTGGACCCAGAGGACCTCGATAATGAAGAATGCATCATTTGCAGTCAGCAAGAAAAAACGGAATTGGAATTCCAATGTTTTATTTGTAAACTTAGGCCCCATTCCACCTGTGCTGGCTAGGACAAAATCCAAGCCCATGGCGATGCTAATTTTGTGATTGATTTCATTTCTGAAAATTTGAATCTCAAATTTCGATGGATAATATTTCATTTGTTTCGTGCTGTTACGTTAGTCCGATTATGTTTGTTTTCTGTTATGTGGAATTTTTTATTATCAAGATGTGATCTCAATAGTTTTAAATAGTTTTTTGATAGCATATGGATGTTGAATTAAATTGTTATCTCAGTTCATCCTCTTACCCGACTGTGGGGGTAAGATGAGGAAAATGACATTTTTTTCTAAAATGAAATTTTGGGGTCTCAAATTCAAAAATAAAAATTTTAAAAATATCACTTCAATGTAAAGAGTTGCAAGAAGATTTTGCCGAAACAAACATCCTCCTGCAACGCGTATTGAGGCCAGGAAAAATCCCCAAAGCTTAAGGTCGCCATCTTACCCGACTTTCCTCTACACCTTGATATCAGGAAATTGCAAAATCGTTTACACAGTCAGTTTTAATGATATCGCGACATCATTAAAACTTATTCCTAGAATTGAGTATAAATTCCTTGGATCATAAAAATAAATAAAACATGAATCGAACAAAATGTCTGTTGTATATTTAGCTCAAATTAACCTTTCATTAACGCGTTTTCTAATGGATTATTTTATTTATAACTGAATGCTTCATTCTTAATAGAAATAAATAAGCATTGACAAAAAATTTTCAAACCTAGCAATAATCGTTAAGCTATTCCAATGACTAATCCTTTGAGGATAATTAACTTCAAGATTAAGAAGGTAAAATCTAAGTAAAAGTGATCATCTGACAATATTTTTACACACTTTTGGGCCGTGGTAGCCTGGTGGTTAGGTGGTGCGGAAATTTGGAAATGGGGGTACCAGCTTAGGTGTCGTCCTCTTCCTCTAACCGTGGTTCAAAATTACAATAATAGCCCTCGTACTGCTTCTAAACGGGGCGTTAACATAACTAAACGTTTACACACTTTTATTCAACTTGACTTTTTTCATGTTTATAATGATAGAATTTTGTATTCCATTTCTCACTAACTTCCTGATGTATCAGAGTTTTGAAATCTTGTACACCTGTGCGTTCTCGATGACAATATAATATTTTAATATTTTAGAAGTAATTTGTCTGCATTATAATAATTAAATTTGGATTTTCTCTGAAAGTACGCCATCTGCTATCGAATTTGAGAAAAATATTGATTGCAAGATTATATAATATTTGTCATAAAAATTTATGAAATACGTTAAAAATTAAAATTCCATTGAAGAAAATAATAATAATAAAGGAGTTTTTGAAAACACGCTTTTATTTGTAAACTGAAAATTATAAAATAATATTTTTATCTTGATATTACATTTTAATCTTTTATAACAATATTACATTTTTATTTCAAAATATTAGTGCCAATATAATAATAAAGATATAAATATAGAATTTTATTTTTCTTCTTTTTCAATCTAAAAGTTTCTAATATTTCTTTCTTTTTTTCATAAAGTAATTTCGCTGTGTTATGATCCCAGAGGTACGGAAACAATCTTCAATCATTTTTCTATTTCGTTTTATCATAGTAACGTTCGTTAATTAGTTATCGATATATTTTTACTTAATCTAGAATTGAGAAAAGAAATCGAAGGAGCAACAGCAAAAAGTAAAATGTTTATGTAAGTTTTGTAATTCTGTGGCAAACAAAAATATCCTTTCGTGCTTCTGTCATATCCATTGACATCGTAGTGGTAGTGCAACTCACATTTTCAGCACAAACAACTATTTGTAATGAAATTTGAATTTTTTATACCCAAACCTATCTGAGTGCTCAGTGATTGCTAATGAAAAATATCTATCTTACTTACAAAACAACTGTCGGTAGGGGAAACAAGGGTACATTGAGACACTTTTTTTTTGGAAAGCTGAAGAAGGATTTTAACAACAGAAATATAATTAGAACTAATACTCTATATTTCTGCATTTGTTAATCAAATATACGAGTTCAGTCGATTGTTGTCATAAATGAAATAATAAAATATTTATTACATTTTTTCCCTAAAAACTGATTTATATCATTCTGCCCCATACAACGGGTACTTTGATACTCACGGAAATATTGAAAATAATGTTGGTTAATAGGTCAGGGATGAAAATAAAATTTGTTTTATCGATAAACTTTATTTTCCAAATCAAGTTTTAAAAGTTTAACAAAGAAACAAAATTTTATTTAATAAAATTTAACCATTTTTAATGAGACTGGAATATTGAAACAATAAAGTCTCAGAAAATAATTTATCTCTACAAATAATACAGTAAATAATCGGAACACCGTCTGAAGAAAAATACGTACTAATTTCTTTTGTCTTATGTCCAAATTTAAAATTTCAAGCTTTGAACCTCCCAATTTGATATATTTCATCATTGATGATAAGAATAATCACAAGCCCCGAGAATTCGAAGAATTTGCTACTAAGTAATGTTTTAAAGGGATGTCATCAATCAAGAAATATTATTTATAGTTGTAGTAATATTTAAATGACAAACTATTTGTAATTTACAGAAAATTATATAGTTTTTAGGATTATGTTTCTGTTTGTTTTTGAAGGTTATATTTAAAATTAAGAGATGGACAGTTAAAATGTGCCATGTAAGAGTTTTGGAGTTTTTAAACGTTTTCGAATTTGGTGATCTAAGTAGCCCTCTTAAGCATGATTGTGGAAGCGTTTGTGAAATAAATTACTTGTATTATGGTTGAAAGATAAGTGCAAACAATGTGCAATCGATTTGTCTACTATATGATTTGATTTTAGTGCACATAGTCCAATAGCTTTAGCCAAAAAATGGGTGTTTCTTCGGAAAAATTTTAATCCAAGTATTTTCTTCACAGGAAGCTCTTTATGTCATTCCAAATGATATCTCAAAGTTCCCTACATTCTGCTGTACTCTTCCCATATTTTTAAGGGGGCTATGGGAAGAAAACTGTGTCGTCGAAATCTAGTCATTTTCTTCGGAAAAAACTTTCAAACCAGGCTTTTTTCCACGTAGAGACCGTTTTTATCTCATTCTAAATAATATCTGAAAAGTTCTCGACATTCTGCAGTGCGCTTCTCATTTTTCTTTTTGGGTGAGGAAGTGGGGGGGGGGAGAAAATTGCTTCTTAAAAATTTGGGCAAGTGGGGCATCGCTTTATATGTATTTTTAAAGCTGAATTGAATGAAACAGGAACTTCATAGATTTAATGAGTATTTTGCAAGTCACAAGGGATTTTTGTTTTAAAAAAAGTACACAAAGATACACGTTTTCACATTGTATTTATTATAGATTATTAATAAAACTAATATATTTGAAGATATAAAAAGGAAACAGATATAGAAGTAAAGACTAATAAATTATTACATCAGTTCTATCGCGTTTGTCATAATGTTTCAACAGTTGTTCATTGGGAATAAGCAGAATTATTGCTCCACATGATAAAGTAAATGATTCCCTACAAACTAATTCTAACTAATTATCTACATATTTTTTAGAAAACAAACATTCTTTTGCAATTGTGATATAGATCATCCATCGTATGTACCTAAATATTGTGCAATGATTTTTTTTTAATTCCACATGATAAAGTAAATGATTCCCTACAAACTGTACCAAGGCTGAAAGAGATACCAAGTGCCTTAGAGCAAATCAAAAATATACAAATACCGATCAAAATTTACGATAATCGGGGTCTTTAAGGATTGAGAAAAGATTATTGTGGAACAACATGATTTCAGCCCTACAAATTATCTCCAGTCTGAGGAATTCAGATGTCATGTGGATTTATGCTAAACATAAAAAAGTACTGCAATTTCATGGATGAAGTGGATTCATGGAACTGTTGGCACAACATGAAGATCACTACAAATCACGCGTCGTGTACCTACCTTTCATAAACAGTCCTGTAACTGTTTAATACCATTTAAACTACGTTGTTATATGTTCTCGAAGATAGTCTCAAATATGGCCACGTTACTTGTGTTATATCATTTTATCAAACCCTTTACATCAAAGCAAATTAAATCGTTGCTTCATCCCCTGAAAACAATGGGGTCTCCAAAATAGTAGAGAGACTAGGAGTTTTTCATATGGGCATGTCCTTTCTTGGATCGGCTGGCTGCATCATGGCCGGGGCAGTGGCCTGAAAGCAGTATTGACTACTATTTACGCTTCTCAATCTTCATGTTGACAGGCCATACTTGCTCTCGAGTTGTCAGAGGCCATACACTTCTGCTAATAGCTCTGTCTAAATTATTTTTCAGTGAAATTAATCTGTCTAGTGAGGAAAAACAATTCATGGACGCATACCCTAATAGCTGGAATGAAGAAACGCTTCATTTTCAACACTGAAAATAAATGTTTCCAATTAAAAGAGAGAGTTCCAACTTCGAAATTATGGGTCCAGTATTTGGACATGGTGTTAATCCTCAAAGAGTTTATTAGAACAGAGAGAGGGGAATGGGGGAATGAACGACATATTTGTCTGCAATAAAGAGAATGATTTCGTATTTCCATGCCACAGAACATTTTTTTGTACGACAAAAGTGACAAGCTGTTTGTATGAGATATGGAAAATTTGGGAAACTCAATGGATACAGACACCTTTAAAAATATTACTGCGGATTTTTTTACTGTTAAGCGATCAGATTTTTTTTAGTGGAACCTCAAGTGATATGGTAATAGAACAGTCTCTCATGAAATCCTCAAAGATGCAAGGAGGCTTTGTGCACGGAAGAAGTAAAAAAGAGAGTATTTGAACTAAGTTCGGTTTGTTAAGTGTAAGACATTTCTGAAAGACTTGAAAACTTTTGTGGAGTTCCCTTTGTAGGTGGAGAACAACATGTGGATGCACCGGAATCTCAAGTCACACTGGGCCAAGAAGACAAAATTATATAAGTGGTTTTGCGCTAACAATCCTTTTCCAATTGGAAAAGGATTGTGATCTTGTTTCTAGCAAATGGGGTTACAGGCGATGTGGAAAATATAAACTGCTTCGATGCATTGAACATTGGAGCAATTTTGATGGGAAAAATTTGCATCTAGAAATGAAACTTCATTGAATGATTACCATTATAGAAATTTTACTAAAGACAATGACAAAAAATAAAGTGGTCAGTTTAAATATTCTACCACTCACTTCAATAGCAGCACAACAACATTTATTTGGGGTTTATTACCATATACAAACATGGCTTGGAAATAAATGTAATCCCGAAGAATGGGGTTGGAAATATGGCTGATTGTTTTTAGTCCCCATTCGAACAACGCAGCCACCTGCTATAGATTCTCCTTTAAACATGATTTTCTGTTCCTGTAATAAAAGTTGCAGTATTGCGTGTGGGCATCGAAAGTTGGGCTTCCACTGCTCTATTGCTTCTGCAAATTGTAACGGACAATCCTGTTTAAACGCCTCACCAATAGAGGGAAACCCTGAATGAGAAATAATCATGTGGGCTCCGAAGAAATAGATGTGACGAACGAGATAGACCTGATGCAATTGTTTATCAGTCTTTACTTCTATATCTATATACATTTTATTTATATCTGTTAAATAATTTTTTTATTATTAACCTATAATAAATACAATATGAAAAAGTGTATCTTTGTATGTTTTTATTCAACAAAAAAACCTTGTGACTTGCAAAATACTCTTCATATCAATGTACAACCCTTTTCATTCAATGCAGTGTTAAAAATACATATAAAACGATACAACACTTGCCCAAATTGCTAAGATACAAATTATCACCCCCCCCCATCCCCCCCAAAAGGAAAAGAGAAGCGCACTGCAAAATATCAAGAACTTTTCTGATATTATTTAGAATGAGATAAAAAAAAAGTTCTCTACGTGAAAAAAGAGCCTGGTTTGAAAGTTTTTCCGAAGAAAATGACCAGATTTCGACGACACAGTTTTCTTCCCATCGCCTCCCTAAAAATATGGGAAGTGTACAGCAAAATGTCGGGGACTTTTGAGATATCATTTAGAATGACATAAAGAAGATTTCTGTGAAGAAAAACCTTAGGTTAAAATTTTTCCGAAGAAAAATGCTAATTTTACTGGACTAACAAGCACATTTTTTAAACATGTGTATTCATATTAACATGTTTAACGTTCTGAATTTTATGTATGCCAATGCAATTAAATTAACTATACGTTACCTTGAGTCATATTATTGTAAAATTACAGTACATATATATATATATTAATTTGAGAATTCTGATCTTGGTATAACAAGGCTCTTTATTTGAAATAATTTCAAATCAAATAATGTTGCGTTAATTTAAAAAGTTAATTTATCGCAATAAGTCAAATGACCATTCTCTCTTTGTAGAAAAAGTATATGTTGAATGTGGGAGACAATTTACTCCTTAAATAATCTATGGTAAAATATTGCAGATCCTTACGCTTTGAGCAGTCGTTACAGGGTATTTGTTTCCGGGCGCATTTGTTAATTCAAATCAGTTAATGAAAAATATAGCTTTTAGTTAAAATATCTTTGCAATTTTTTTCATTCTTAATCAAAAATGCAAGAGTTTAAATGTTTTATTCATTATTTAGTAGATTTTTCAGAATAAATATAACGAAGTAAGAATATAAGTGAGGGAAATATGAACTACTCCGCAGTGGTAGGTTTAAGAGCAGTATTTGTGCAATCAAAAAGAAAGTGAATTTCATTATTCATGCACAGTTGAATCACTGATTTGAAACAAGAAAGTAAAAAATTACTCAGATATTTTATCATGCATTTATTAACCCAGTTAGTGAACAATTAATGATTAACATTTTCAGTTTGGAGTGTCCTTTGGGCAGTCGCTTGTTGGGATGCATCGAGCATACCTATTATCAAATTCTCTGATAAAACCTTCATTACAAAAGCAACCTCTATCGCAATCCGTAGAACACGATTTAGGCGGGTTCTTGATAGTATCGCAGCTCTTCTGGCAGGATGGCCCACAATCACTGAACTTTTCATTTGGTGGACATGCATCTGAAATAAATAAAAGAGTAAAAATCTCTTCTCTGAATTATTTGAAAACGTATTCAAAAAATGTTGCTTATCCACGAATCGATAATCGGAATTCCGAGTTAGCTGAAAAGTATCTGCGTAATGCAAACACGATATTGCTTTGTTAAAGAGTTTGGTGTTATCCACGAAGATAAAAAATTTTTTTAAGGAGATTCGAACCTCAAGTCTGAAACACCCTAACATAAAAATGTTTCAGCTTTCATTCATCTGCGTTTATATCATTACTTGAAATTTACTCTTCATTATGGGCAACGGTAACTAGCCCATTGCAATTAGGTAAAATAGGGGAAAAAATTTATATAGTTTTGAAACTTTGGTCAAAAACTTCTTTGACCTCAAGGATATCAGAATCGAAAAGTTTCCATCTCTGAGGGGGGAGCTTCCCCTCCTCGGGGGAAAAAACTGAAGTGAAGTAGGGGTGTGGTCAGTGTTTCCTAGATTTCTTCAACCCTACACATTCAATGTTAAAAATGATACAGATGAAAATCGTAGAGCATAAAATTCTGCGTCGAATGAGTACCAACACTATACATTTTGTTGCAGTAATACGATTACAAACTCTTATCAAAGTTGCAATGATTTTTCAATTTTCAAAAAAAAATCATTATTCTTACAAAAGAAGACGTATCAATCAAAGATTCTATGTAAACAAATTTTGTAGGTATAAGTATTCACTTTTGAAAGCACATGCATATGTCAATGCACCAATACCAGAGCGCTAGTGTGGTGTGGAAGTTAGGAGAGAGCGTACAACTAGTCCATTGCAATGAGACCAAAAACGACAATTAGGAGAAAAATTCATAAATTTTTGAAACTTTGGTCAAATACTCTTCTGACATTAAGGAAACCGAAACCGTAAAGTTTCCATCCCTGAGGGGGGGGACTTCCCCCTCGAACTTGCAAAACCATCAAAGCACAAAATGATCGTACCCAGATTATTAAACAATAATTAACATTGCTTATTTTTTTAACTGCAATAAATTGTTTTCATAAATATTCTAATTAGGCTACATATAATTAGCTACATAAATACAGGGGAAGCTCACCCCCTCAGAGGTGGAAACTTTTCGGTTCTGATATCCTTGAGGTCAAAGAAGTATTTGACCAAAGTTTCAAAACTATATAAATTTTTTCCCCTATTTGCCATTTTTCGGTCTAATTGCATTGGACTAAACCTGCATACAAAAAATACATTCAATATCGTCCCAACGCACGTGCAGCAATTAAGGCAAGGAAAATTATTTTTATAAAATATAGGGGGAGTTGGGGTAGATTGATACGCGGGAACATTGATACAGTCCATGAATTTTTATGATTGGAATGCCTCATAATGTTCACATCCTCTCGTATATGCCACTATAACGCTTAGCACAGGGTATATTTTTCGGCCATGTTAAGTCAAAAGTTAATTTACAAATCACTAATCAAACCGCTAATTTCCTCGTCTAAAGGATTTTTACTCTAAATATATGTTGTGTGATTTCTTTAACTAGTTACGTTTTGCTGCCATGGAAACTTCTTCAAAGTTTGGAAAACATTTATTTGTCTGATTTATATTACGTTTTGAGGGTTTTTTAGTGTTGCTTTTGCGTGATCACTTGTTTTAAATAAAATGGGCTCTTTGGGCAGATTGATATAATTGACTTCGGGGCACATTGATACTCGTCTTCAGTGTATATCAATGAGATTTAATAGCAACTTCTTTGCAAAATCGTCTTCAGAAATGGAAAAAAATTTTAAAGTGAACTACCTAAGAGAAACATCAATTAAGTATTTGATTAAACAATGAAACCGATTTGAATTTCATTGCAAAAATCAAAAATATTGTTGTAAATAGGGTTTTAAACATTTTTTTACGAATTTATTAAAAGTGTGGGAAAAAATTGTACTGTAACTTAATTAATATAATCGAAAAGTTACTTTCTTGCATTTTCAAATGTTATGGAAATTATTTTTTCTGTATTATTTTCGTAAATTCTCATGGAAGAATGCGAAAATTTCTTAATTTTAATTAATTAAAATAATTTAACTAATTTTTAATTAATTAAAATTTCATAATACGGCTTTGAGATACATATTCCCCCTCCCCCCTCCAAAGTATTTTTATACACACATACATTCTTCTTTATTATTTGTAGAGATTAATTATTTTCTGAGTCATTATTGTTTCATTTTTACAGTCTCATTACAAATGTTGAATTGTGATTAAAATAAAAGTTTGTTACTTTGTTAAACTTTTAATCTTTGATTTGGAATACAAATTTTTTTGATAAACAATTTTTTTTTATCTCACACCTATTAATCATCATTATTCAATGTGCTCCATTTGTGTATCAATGTACATTATGGTGCATACTGATACAAATCCATTTCAAGAAAAAGTGTGATAAGTGTTTTATTATGTCATTTATGACCAGAACTCGACTGAACTCGACCTATATTAGATTAACAAATGTATAAATGTAACGTATTAATTCTAATTATTACAGTTGGTAAAATCATTTTTTAGCTTCTCAAAAACAGTTTATCAATGTTCTCGCATTCCCCCTACACTAAAATTTTCTCAAAATTTAGTAAAATTAGAGGAAACATAGTAAGTAAACATATTCATATCGGTAACAGTCAGCCCTGAAGGGGGTGGTATGTTGCTTTTATTATTATGTGTTTCTATACACTACTTGTATACTTGTTCCGATATAGAGGAGAGACACGGAATTTGGACTACCTGGTCAGTTTTTAATGTACAGTGATAGAAAAGTAGTTTTGAGAAAGAACAAGTAGTAAAATCTTTTTGGAGAATGTTTATTTTCAAAGCAATGTAGTTAATTTTTTTTATGAAATATGCTTTATAGTAGGAAAAAAATAGTTTTAAACAGTTTTTCGTCAGTCCAACAAAACCGGTTGCCCAGTTTAGACAACCATTCCGGTTTCGTTGGACTGACGACACACTTTTTAAAACTATTTTTTTCCCACTTTAAAGTATATTTCATAAAAAAATAATCACATTGCTTTGAAAATAAATATTCTCCAAAAAGATTTTACTACTTGTTCTTTATTAAAACTACTTTTCTTTCACTATGCATTAAAAACTGTCCAGGTAGTCCAAATTCTGTGTCTCTTCTTTTTGGAGAATATTTATTTTCAAAGCAATGTAATTAATTTTTTTATGAAATATACTTTATAGTAGGAAAAAAGAGTTTTAAAAAGTGTGTCGTCAGTCCAACGAAACCTTTGCCCAGTTTATACCACCAATTTCTTTATGCACGATTAAAGTAAAAACATGTTTTGATTTTCAAATAATTAATAGCAACATTAAAATGCATGAACCCAAGTATGACATTTTTTGCACTATATCACTTAATCTTCTCCGTTTGT
Organism: Araneus ventricosus; assembly: GCA_013235015.1. Lineage (NCBI taxonomy): Eukaryota > Metazoa > Arthropoda > Arachnida > Araneae > Araneidae > Araneus > Araneus ventricosus. The sequence continues at coordinate 29,690 of BGPR01008974.1, read as the reverse complement.
TTCTCACAAATGATACAAAACATTTGTTCTTTCTGAACCAACATTTCATGGCTTAAGTGTCATTTTATTGTTTGGTTTTTTTTTATTTTACTTGTTCCAATTTATGATAACTACTTGTAATGATATCTGCTTTCTAAGCTATTCGTGTAGTTAAAGGTCATAATGCCATAGATTTAAACAGTCCCATTTAGGCAACTCTTTGCCTCGATCTAGGCAACTTTTGAAAAACAACAACAAATTATCTTATCATTATTTTTAAACTATTTCATTAAAATGATTATAATAAATTGTATAAAATAACATATTTTCCTACTTACTTTAAAACAACGTAAAGAGTTATTCGTCTTTTGTTAAAATAATTAATCGTTGATATCTCCGTCAAAACACTTTTTTCCAGCTGTAACCACATAGGAGTTTCTCTTTAAAGGGATTTTACACACTCCATTTACATCGTTACAACATAACTTATCTATTTTACGGCCTAAATACTTAATAGAATTGAAGTTACGACACCAGTCCAATCTGTGCGCCAGTGCAAATTCGGTGACTCTTCCCTACTATTTGATTCCTTATTATTCCCTATTCTTCCCTATTATTTTATCAGTCTTATTATTAGTTTATCAATCTTATTATTAGTCCGTTTTGCTTGGCACCCTAATTTTCATTAACAATTATTTTTTAAACATAAAATAAAGCATTTTGGCAATTACTTTAAAAATTAAGTAATTCCATCCCCTGCTTTGATGAAATCTGATATCGCCAATCATACTTACTCATGGTTGACTTTGTCAGCTTGCATTTATCATGTGACGTCACTGTCACATGATAAATGCAAGCTGTTCAGTCTATCTTATATCTAAATACACGTCTTCTTTTTCTGTAAAGTTATGCTATGTCCTTTTTCCTTCTACAAGATACGCAAAGGATTCCAAAATTAAATTGGTGCTTCATATGCGATGCCTATTACCTGAGCATGATTTTATTTTATTTTCCCACTCTAAACTTGGCGTAATAATAAGTTTAAGAAGCTGAAAATTACAGTTTTGCTTTCAGCAGTTGGCTTTTTCTAAATCTGTATAATATAATCAGGTATAAATTTAAATCCGTAGAAACATTGGAAATTGGCAAAAGAAGGCTTCATGGTTATGTTTGACATTGATTAAGAGATGGGTGATCTAAAGGGGCGAATTTAATTCCAATAATTTTGATTTTTACTACGATTTGCTGGTCATTTTATCAAAGAAATGCTATTATTGTGAGTTTTAAAAGGTTCTGACTTGTGAACACAAAGTGATGAACCGATTCACAACCAACATTGAAATCCATTATAGCAGCAGTTCTACTGAAATATTCATAATAACTCATTTTTCCGAATTTTTCTAGCTTATATTTTCAAAAACATTTTGAAACATGAGCTGTTTTAAGTTTGTTTGCTTGAGTGAAACAAAAATATTTGTCTTCTGAATTTGCCATTATTACCTGTCGCCACGAAACATTTTGTAATAATCGGATTCAAAGTAAGTGATAAATAAATGTTCAGCAAGTTTTGGACAATCGCTGTACATTATTGCATACGGCTGCTGAACTGGTAACCTGTAAAAATAACACGAATGTTAACATACTTTGTACATATTCTTGCTCACATAGGACATTCACATAAGACACGACTTCTACATATTCTTGTTCAGTAATAAGACATTCAGTAATAAGATCATTTTATTTTGCAAACTTGCTAATTAAATATAAGTTATCTTGTCCTGGCAAGGCCTCAGTATGCAGCCTCCCTCTCCCAACCAACGTTTTCTTTCTTTAATTCCATAATGTCTGTCTTCTAAATGTCAAACAAACTTTTCTTAGAAATATGAAATAATAATATCATGGTCAGAAATGCTAAACTTCAGCTGCATTTAAAATTATATAGTGGTCTTATTGAAACTAAAATAAACATTCAACACATTTAAAAAATACAGTAGAATCTCCCTACAACGAAGTCTCTCTACAGCAAATTTCTCCCTATAACGAAATTTTTAATCGGAATGTTAAACAACATTCAAAATATTCTCCATATAACGAAGTGGTTGTCTCCCTATAACGAATTTTTTCAGACGTTTATCTTTTCGATTTTTGTCATTTTTTTAAGAAAGTTGATAATTTCTGTGCAAACAAATCGCTCACACGTGCAACCACTCGCATTGTTCATTCCAGTGGATAAAGCCTCCCTACAAAAACGCTAGCTTTTGAAGGAGACAAATGTTTCAGAGGAAAGAAAAGCAAACAAAGATTCCCAATTTTGTTATGTGCCAACATTACTGGCGAGGGAAAGTTAAAGATGCTTGTTTTTGACAAAAGTAAATATCCAAAGTGCTTCAAAGGAATAAAATCATTAGACGAATTCAACAAAAAATCGTAGATGACGTCTGAAATTTTTGACAGATGGTTGAAAGCATTGGACAAGCAAATGGGACAACAACACCGTAAAATTGCTTAATTAATCGACAATTATCCAATTCATTCAAAAGATTGTGGAGAAAAGCTAAAAAATGTTAGTGTCATTTTCTTTCCTCCTACCTGCACAAAAATTTACAGCCCCTGGATCTCGGAATAATTAAAAATTTAAAAATGCACTACAGGAAAAGAATCTTGAGAGAAATGATCAGTGCAATTGAAAAAAATGAAACAGTTCAAGAACATCGATCTTCGAGAAGCAATTGCAGAACTTTATAAAGTATGGAAATTTGATGCAACTGCTAAAACAATCCGTAATTGCTTTAAAAGAGGAGGCTTCAGTAATCAGACAGATGACAGTGATTCCGACGATGAAGATGAGATCTTGGCCGACTTGAAAGAAAAATGGAAAACAGTAGAAGGGAATGGAAGGATAACGAATGGTGCAACTCTCTCCGACCTTTTAGAAGTGGACGCAGAACTGTTAATTGCTTCATATCCTACAGATGAAGAGATTTTGAAAAGTTTAATGAACAACAATAAAGGCCAGCAAAATGACAGTTATTCGGAAAATGAAGACGTAATACAGCCAAAACCACATAGGATTGAAATGCTACAATCATTCGAAACCATTAAAAGAGGTTTCCAAATGGAAGAAAATGTGCCCTAAAAATTCTATTTTTAGGGCACATTTCCTAAAATTCCTATTTTTAGCTCGCTCCTAAAATGTGAAAATTTTTATGAAAATTTAACATCACGAAATGCAAAGCAATGTAAAATAAAGGAAATTTTCAAGTAAAATAATCGTAAATACATACCAGTACATATTATTCTCTAAACTGGTGAATTGTCTTCACTTTTGAACATTTTATTTATACAATAAAAATTAGCATAATTTTAACAAATTTATAATATATGTTACTTCCTTTTTAATTAAAAGTCATAATTAAATACTTTTGAACTTATCGCACCTAATAAAAGGTTTGTAACATTTACTTAAATAACTGCAAAAATCTCTAATCTCCGTATAACGAAATTTTCTCTATAGCGAATTTTTCAACTGGAACCAAGCGATTTCGTTATAGGGAGACTCCACTGTATATTACTTTATTTGTAAATTGTATTTAAAAATATTTTTCTCACACTCCCGCTTTGGCGCTACCCCGGAATTTGGCGCCATGGAGAGCTGGCCGGGCCTCGGGACGCCTCTGGATTTTTCAAGACCTGAATCTCTTTTTTTTTAACTTTTATTTTCGTGAATATTTATTAAATAGTTTTTTAATGCTTTCCTTCGACTTTTGATGAACATTTTTTTAGAATCTGCCTAGCCTCTTGCATTCTCATCCCTACATTTCCTTTGTTATTGTAGTCCAACATAAGTAGCGAATTGTGATTTGGTAAATAATTAAAAAAGACTTGTGACTTTCCGAATTCTTTTCATTAGTTGGGGGGAAGCACGATTCGCTTAAAAATGAAAAATGCTTTATCAGTTTTTATTTCGCTTAATGATTGAGTCTTTCATCTGTGTTTCACAATTCATTTCGGGTCTTTCAGCAAGCGATAAATATGCAAAGAAAAATAGAATCGGCTTGTATCTGATATTTTGTTGGTTCAAGACACTATAGGTCGAAACATAAGAGGTTCCTGATAATCAAAAAAAGATGAAAATGCATTATCAGCTTTTATTTCTCCTAATGATTGAGTCTTTCATCTGTGTTTCACAATTAATTTTGGGTCTTTTAGCAAGCGATAAATATGCAAGGAACTATGGAATCGGCTTGTATATGATATTTTGTTGATTCAAGACACTATAGTTTGAAAAAAAGAGGTTTGTGATAATCAACTTTTGCGTGACTTTCTGCACAAAGTACAGAATCAAAGTTCGACATCGTGATACGAGATGGGCGATCCGATGTATCCGAGTTCGTAACAGATGTAGCAACTCGGCCAACGCTGTAGCCTCCCTCCATTGGGCAAACATATATCCTTATCCCTTTTGCATAGCTATAAAATAATTTGAATTATTGCTTTCGTTGATATCAATAATGGAGGATTCTGAAATTAGTGCACAGGACGGCGTCGATATGGGAATTCAAAAAATTTGACTAAATAAATAAGAGACATTTGTGACTTTCCGAATTCTTTCAATTTAAAAAAAGAACGCGATTTCCTTTAAGCGGAAAATACATACCCAGCATTTATATCTTGTATTGATTGAGACTTTCATCCACATTTCAGAAATCGTTCCAGGTCTATTAGCAAGTGATAAATGCTAAAAACTATGGAATCGTATTGTATCTGATTTTATATAAGTTCGAAATACTGTTACAAAAATCGTTTGGTGTGTGCACGTTGAAAACAGTCCAATATGCCGGATAATGGAGAAAGACGTTTTATTTTCGAATAGTCAGGAAAACACGAAGCACAGGTAACAGGAAAAAACAGCACTTGCACAGACATGCAACACAAACAGACAGCGATTCACTAATAAGAACAGCAGCAGCACTATCAGTACCGCTCGGCGTGTAATAGTTTACTAGCTCGCACAACGAATAAAACTCCAAAGAGAGATTCCAAAGACGTTCGTACTCCAAAGGCGATTCCAGTCGAGCAACACGTTCAAAGTCGATCGACACACACTATTATTCTGTGATCCGAGCACATTCCTTTTATAATCTCCCCGACAGGCCGTGACGTCACTTGAAATCATCTAGATAAAACCGAATATCTACCCCCTAATAGAGATATCAAGAAAATTCCAGTACTTTTGAGATCCCACATTTCGTCTCCAAAGTCCACAAATTTGTCTCCAAGTCGCCAAAATGGTCGCCAAGGTCGGCGACCATTTTAGGTTCTATTCTCCCGGCATTCCCTTATATACCCCTGTAGAAATCTCTTCTCAACCATAAAACTAACATTGCTGGGAAACGACTTTCCCAGTTCGTAAGAATACTAAAGATTGAAAAATAAGAAGTGTCTGATGATCAACTTTTGTGTGATTTTCTGTGTAGCTTACAGATTCAAAGGCCGACATCATAATACTAATAGGCAATCAAATTTATCTAAATCCTTAAGATGTGTTAAAGGTATATGCCCAAAGCTGTACACTCGCTCAATTAGGCGAAAAATATTCTTATTTTATTTGTACAGCTATGTAAGAATGTGAAGCATTGTTTTTGTTGATATCAACAATGGAGGATTAGGAAATGGACCTTATGCACCGTTTGGGTTCGAGAGTATAGAAAAACAGCTGTGGAGGAATAAACAAAACGATCGGTCTATAAGCGACTCAGAAATAAAAGTAGTTCTAAGTCAGCTGTTTAAGACTGACCAATGGCTGCCTCCGGCAGGTCACGTGTCGGAGGATGTGACATCACATGCATAAGGTCCATTAGTACCCAGGAGCTTCTTCTGTACATAGGACGTCGTTAATAAGGGAATTCAAAAAATCGAGATTGAATATCTAGCACTGAATTCTGTTTTGTTCTAAGTAATCTACGAGAAGTTAAAGATTAAAATAACTGGTTTGGATCCCTATTTCACCTCCTCTAAGAATTTAGGGATAATCTACTGAATGATAGCATATAATTCTGCATTCAATATACCTGATGTTTCAGAATGTATAAAGAAGTCTTAACTGCTTACTAATACCTCTTAGATATGAGGCATACAGTAATGATTTAATTTTAGACTGAAGGATCAAATATTTCAGTCTCAGTTGTGTGATTATATCTTCCTATATCTGTCGCCTGATAGGGCCTAGGATAAGCCTCTAGTTACCTGCCAGGTAACTAGAGGCTTAAACTAAAACCATGTTGAAGGTTAGTAGAGTGAAAGCAGTATTCGCGAAAATAGTATTTTCATCATCTAATTATGATTAGAAAATGTAACGCCAGTTTTCATAACTCCTGTGGACATCAAAATCGTACCTAAATTTATCAAATAAAATTACAACTTGATAGATAATGAAACGTAGATTATTAATTAACGGTATTTTCAGGAATTTTTTATGGGACCTCAATCATCCCTGTATAATAAATACTGTTATTGGAAATATATACTTACTTATGAAGATTTTATTAGAATTTAACATATTTTCGCTCGTGGTTGTCGAAGTAAGGCTACTAAACGATCCTCCATCTATAATGTAAAAACCCAGAAATGTCTATAATGCGGAGCGGAGTTAGAAATACCCCAGCCCTTTTGGTCTGCGTCATTATCGGACGCGCAAATCACAATTTCAGTTCAGTTTTTGAGTCGAACAACTCAGGCAGGCTTTTTTGGGCAAAATTAAATTAAGCGAGGAACGAACCCGCAACTTCGAGTTTAAAATGCAGCTTCTTGACAACTGCGCTATTGAACCTTACATCTGCTGCCGTTATTTTACGTATAAAATGAGGAATATATCGGCGTTAGTTATGGGATCGTATATTTCACTTCAATTAACCGTTACTTATTCATGTTGGCTAAGTTCAGCAGTTTCACTTGATGTCATTAATACTGATTCTTTATGTTGCATTATCAAGATGCCGGAATTAAAGGTTGAATGAAAAATCCACGCAACAAGGAGTATTGTTAAATGACAACATATTTTTCACAAAGAATGTTCTTTATAATGAAGCTGTTTAAGTGATAGAATTCTGGGCCTTTATTGTTTACTTTTAATGCTATTATATATTTACATCTAAAGTGTACGATAAATTAAAATTCTTTTAGTTTCTTAAGCACTCTCCAAATGTGCATGATATTGCCTACTAGATTTCTGCATGATATTGCATGTGCTAGATTTGTGCATGATATGATCTGTGCATGATATTTCCTACTTTCATTGGTAAATCTGTGACAATCAGGTCTGAGATATTGTTGGCAGGATAACAACCAGTCTAGACTTGCACACATATTCTAGTAAAGAAAATATAGATTATTTAGAGAGAAACTAAAACAACATTATGCAGAACTTACTTATAGATGCAATCAAATCAAAGGCCAAGAACAAGATGACAAGATACCACTTCATGATAACTGAATTTTGGCGTTCTTTGTCGAAGCTCAAATTATTTTGTTGACCCCTCCAAGATGTCACTTCCTTTTATGAAGAACCTCACCTGCTTTAAAATACATATTACACACGTATATTTCCTCATTAGTAAGTATTGTTATCCTGGAATTTGCTATAAAAATTTCTCTGGTACTGACAATGAGCGCACGTGGATATTAGAAAGCTATAAAATCTTTTAAACAGTTATTTTAATGATATCGCAACATCGTTAAAACTTACTGCTACAACTGAGTGTAAATTCTTGCTGTAACAACAAAAAATAAAACATGCGTAGAACAAAATGTCAGTTGTAATTTTAACCCAAATTATGCTTCCATGAAAGAATTTTCTAACGGATTATCTTGTTAGCAGAAATAAATTTTCAAATATAGAAAAAGAAAGAATGAATCTAATAAAAATAATTAAGTTTTTCTAATAATGAACTAATTTGATTGAGGATAATTAATATTAACAATAAACAGGTGGTAGCTAAGAAACTCTATCTACCAATTTTTCACAAGTACTTTCATTCAATTTGACTTCCTTTATGTTTATAAAGATAGAATTTTGTATTCGATTCTGCTCTCAATTCCTGACGTACCGGAGTTTTTTAAAAATTTCTTGCAGCTGTGGGCCCTCAATGACAATGTAATATTTCCGGAACTAAATTATCTGTAAATCGATAACTTTTAATTGAATTTTGATTCCCTCTGATAACGATTCTGAGAAAAAAAATTAAATACAAGATTCTGTAATATATATGATGAGGAATTATGAAATTTATTTAGGATTAAAAATATATTAAAGAGAGTAATAAAAATAAAACAGTTTTTAAAAACACGTTGTTATTTGAGTTCTAATAATTATTAAATATTTTTTTATCTTAACACTGCATTTTAATATTTTTATAATTATATTTCTATTTCGATATATCTTTTTAAATATAATAATAAATTTATTACTTTATTTTAGTTCTATTTCATTCTAATAGTTTCGTATAACTATTTTTTTGTTATAAAGCGTCTTCATTTGTTATAATTTACGAAGTAAAATGACAATCTTCAAAAATATTTTTTTTATTTCATTTAATCAAAAAATAACGTTTATGAATTAGTATCAATATGTCTTTATTTAGATCAACTCTTCAACCGACTGGAACGTAGAAAGTCGCTCTCTGATGACTATTCTAATACCGGCTCCGTCGCAGAAAGTCGTTCTTCGATTATCACTCTTAAACCGGCTCCGGCGTAGAAAGTTGCTCTCTGTTTATTACCCGAAAACCGGCTCCGACACATTTGCGTTCACCATTTAGCTACAGAGAGGCCGTTTTCAAAGCATTCAGCAGAAATATTTTTGCCGTTCAAAGGGTTAAACTTCAAGAATAGAGAAAAAAAATGAAGGAGCAACAACAAGAAGGAAAGATTTTAACTTTTTATAATTCTACTACAAATTAAACTATCACATTCCTGTTTCTGTTGACATCGTAGAACTAGCACTGCTTACATTTTCAGCACAAACAAGTATTTATTACGAAGTATAATTTGTTTTGCAACCAAATCAACTGCGTGCACTGTGGATGTTACTGAAAAAATGACTATGGACAAAGAAAAATTTCTAATAATTTATAAATCTTGTAAATGAAGATGGATCCTTATCTGCCAACAAACACAACAGCTTTCTCCTTAGAACCAAAATGTCTCCCTTAGAACCTAAAAGCTGTTTTTTTCAATAAGTTTAGTTTTGGAAATATTTCAACCAGAAATCCATAGGGAAAGATGCTGCACCTTGGCCAGGGTTGTCGATACATCTAAACGAGAGTGTAGAGAAATTCCGTTTCTCCTCCCAAAATGTTTAGTTTTGAGTGTCAATATTGTCACCTGGCACGTGGTCATCTCGGGTTATTAGTTTCCAACTGAAATGAAAACAAAATTTTTCGGATGCCAAGGCAAACTTCTGGGGATGTTGAATTTTCCTCCTGTCTTCAAGAAGAATACTTTTTTTATTTTTCGCCTGTTCTTTTTTTAGCTCCATAACCGACTCACACATCGAAAAGGAATTTTTATCACTAAAAGCAGAACTAATTACCTGAGAGTAAATTAAATAATATCAGAGGAGGTGATGTACCTCGGCCAAGTGCATCGTACTGTACCTTGGCCATCTGCGAATAGTATAGTGCAATGTTGTATCAACATCAGAAAGTGGGTTTTAGATAAGTTTGTTGTAAATAAGCACACAAAACATTATGCATGAAGAAGTAGTGAAATTCCGAACACAGAAAAAAAAGAATTTACATAGCCATATTTTGAATATTTTTCCATATACAGTGGGTTGCCAATTAATGTGGACACTTTAAAATTTTCACATTTTTTCGAATGTCTACCGAAGATCCGCATGTATTTTCTTAAAATTTGGAACATGTAAATATTAGGCTTGAACTCACATGTTACAACGAAGATTTAGCCAAGAGAGCGTTTAGCGACCTAACAAAAAGAGATGAAGACAAAAAACAATACCGACTCATCCCGTTTCAAAGAAAGCTGATAATGTGATGAAACGTTCATCAATGGTTACATTTGATGTGCATAATATTTACATGCAATTTCTTAAATGTTTTATAAACATTCAGGAAGACATAAAGGTTTTCTTAAAAAATCCCAAATTTTTCTACATGTTTTCTGCTTATAACATGCAGAGATGACAATATGTAAAAGAAGCATTATATTAACATTTGAATTAAAAAATTTGAATATTACGGGAAATATGAACATTTGTAGTAAATAATTTTTTACTGCGCGTGTGCGAAATGTAGCGTAATTTTTTTTCAGAACTTCAAAGCCAGATATATAGGGCAACTTATTTAAAAATCCTAGTTCAATTCCTTTAGTATTCAGAAAAATACAGGCATTGCAACTTGGTGAATTTCGGTACACTTTAAGAGAGGTTTAATGATGAAGGTTCTTGCACAAACTGATATTTTTTAATCTTGAATCTTCAAACAGTAATATTGAATTTTATGAAAGGTGAAGATCCTGAATACTCATGTATACTTATAAGTTAAATACATAATTTAAATCACAGTTTGACGATTACTATTCGAAGTTTCAAGTTTAAAAAATATCAGTTTGTTTGTCAGCACAAAAAACATGTTGAAAAATTTGGGATTTTTTAAGAAAACCTTTACATCTTCCCGAATATTTGTGCTATGTTAACGAAAATACATGTAAATATTATGCACATCAAACATAACCATTGATGAAAGTTTTATCACGTTATCAGCTTTCTTTGAAACGGGATGAGTCGGTATTTTTTTGTCTTAATCACTTTTTGGTAGGTCCCCTGCATGCTCTCTTGACCAAATCTTCACTGCGAAATGTGAGTTCATGCCTAATATTTACATGTTTGAAATTCAAAGAAAATTCATGCAGATTTTCGGGATATATTTGAAAAATATGAAAATTTTAAAGTATCCACATTAAATTGGAAACCCACAGTAAAAGTCGTAGATACTTTCATGGCTTTTCCTGCACCGTTAATTTATCGCCGAGGCTAATGTAAATTTCCGGTTTCATTTTATAACTATAACATTTATTAGTTAAGTTTATTTTCCTAGTTCGGAGAATAGTTTAAAAAAATTTAAATAATGAATAACTTTTGTTACTCTGTTATCTCTACTACTAATAAAGAGGAATGTGTTTGTCTGCGTTTCTCTGTGTGTGTTGGAGCTCTACAGGGCAGACCGTTAAATCTAGAGCTGCAAAATCTGGCACAAATATACTTTGGAAGGTGTGAATGTGCAATATTCGTGAACGTGGAGCAATATTTTTTTGAAAATTTAATTAGAATTTCATTTAATCAAAAATCGATCGAAATTTTTACGTTTGTTGGCGATAACTTTCAAAGATATTATTGCACACAATTAATTCTTACAACACCTCAAAATTTAAAAACTATATTTTCAATGATGTCAATGAAATTGACGTCCGATTTTTTTTCTAATTTTAGCAATTTTTAAAAAATATTTTTATGCAGAATTTACAACAATGCTTTTGGTTGTTGCAATCAACTCAAATAGCCTTCATTGTTTATACAAAAATTTAATTGTGTGTTTTTCTTCCATTGTTTAAAGATAAGGAATGAAGATTCTGCTTATATTTTCATATTCTTTGGTAAAAGCGTAATGAATTTTACTTCATTTTTTATGCATCAATTTTTTTAGAATGCTGTAAATATAGTACTCTAAGATAATAAGTAAATCAGGAAGTAATTTTTGTTTGTTGTTAACGGTACCACATGAGTACCAAATTAGACATAAGGGGTTTAAATAAATGAAACAGAGCCAGAATTCCTGGCAAGCAAACTGGTTGCCAAAGACGGTTAGATGTTAACATGTGATTTTCCTATTATAACTTATTTTTCTTTATACTAGTAAATTTTTTTCTTAGTCAGAACAATTTTAAAGTCATTAATGTATAATTTGCTTTTTGCGCGAACAAAAGTTTCTAACTAATTATCTACGTATTTTTTAGAAAACAAACATCCTTTTACAATTGTGATATAGTTCATCCATCATATGTGCAATGATTTTAAAAAGCTAAGTTTTGCACCGAATTCAAGCGTGGCAATATCACATTTTGCTGCCCTAGCCAAAATACATGACAGGGTGGCCAAGTTACAACTTAGTGATGTTCCTTGGCTAAAAATGAAAGATATGTTTTTAAAAACTAATTATCTACGTATTTTTTAGAGAACAAGCATCCATTTGTAATTGTGATATAGTTCATCCATCATATGTACCTAAATATTGCGCAATGATTTTAAAAAGTTAAGTTTTGTACCGAATTCAAGCGTGACAATATCGCATTTTACTGCCCTGGCCAAAATACATGACAGGGTGGCCAAGTTACAACCTAGTGATGTTCCTTGGCTAAAAATGAAAGATATTTTTTAAAAACTAATTATCTACGTATTTTTTAGAAAACAAACATCCTTTTGCAATTGTGATATGGTTCATCCATCATATGTACTAAATGTTGTGCAATTATTTTGAAAAGTTTTGTACCGAATTCAAGCGTGACAATATCGCATTTTATTGCCCTGGCCAAAATACATCACAGGGTGGCCAAGTTACAACCCAGTGATGTTCCTTGGCTAAAAATGAAAGATATTTTTTAAAATACTATGTGATTTACTATTTTACTAAATTACTATGTGATAAGTAGGAAGAAAAACTAATATGGATCAAAACGTTGATTTTCTGATGTTTCCAAAACACCCCAAAATTTAGGTTTTAGACTTGATTTGGCAAATGAAAAGAGGTGCAGCACCTTCCCCTACTGCGTTGACCGTGACATAATGAATGTCAATGAAATGGCTTTTATTCTTAAAATCTTTTTTGAAACTAAATTTATTGCCGTATTTATTGTGATGTGTAAAAAAACTTTTCGGGTAGTCCTTTTGTCTTTATTTTCTTTTGGGAACTTTCTGGTGACGAGAGTTAATTTTTGGACAGGCCTCCTACAGAAAAATATCTCATTTTTTGAATCCCTGCCTGCAGGTAATCCTTGATAACGTCTGCCGGATTATTTGCTACTTTTTCCAACAGTAATTTTTATCAAAGTTGCTTAGTTTCCCTTTTCATATAAAATGCCTTATACATTTAAGTTATTTAATTGGGAAAATATTAATACTGCTGTTTCTCAGTTTGAGAACTGGATTTCTGTTCCTAAAGGATCCTGGGTTATCAAATACAATTGCAGTGTTTTTGTTGATGGAGATATTCAGAGAATTTTTAAAAGCCCGATAGTCGAACTGTTTGAGAGCAGAAACACATTGCAAAAGCACTTAGAATGCCATGCAGTTTGTTTTTAAATCTCATCTTTTAAGAATCCATATTTCCCGAAAATTTTATTTTTTTGGCGATGTGCACTTTTTTTCACACGACACATGTTAAACAACAAGAAGTATTACTTTCCTCTCAACTAATTTTTTTAAAAACTGAATATTTGTTTGTAAAAAAAATTCAGTTTCATTTAATTTTTTTCCCTAATAAATCAATAAAACTATATAAATGATTATTGGATGTACACTGAAACGTTAAACCTATCTAAATTCGAGTTAAGGAGTTGTATCATAAGAGAAGAAGAGACACATAAATGAGAAAAACTAATTAACCGATCGAAGCGAGGTCTCTGTTTTAACTTGACGATTCAGTACTTTGTCTGTCTGTAAATCTGTTTGTTACGCAACTATGGCCAAACGCGTTACTCGATTTTTTTCGAATTTGGCACAATTTCGAAGAAAATTCAATTTTATTGAAGCAATAAAATACGGTCTCTATGATCTAGGATTTTTTTAAATTCATTTCGAGAGGGTGGCCGTTTAACTGATTTCAACGTTTTGTAGAGTGAATAGCAAGTTTGGCACCATTAAAACATTTTAATCATTTTGGTAAAGGAGAGACAAGTAATTTTGTTAATAGTGATAAAAGCAGACATTTAATTGTAATTTTGGTAATATGATAAAAGCCGACATGTAATAGCAATTTTGATAATACTATAAATCATGCATTTAATTGCAATTTTGTTAATACAGAATAATGAAAAGATTTATTCAAAAATTGATTGAAAAAATTGCATTGAAAAAAATTAGAAAGATAAGATCATATCACCAAGTTGAGAGTTTTTCTTTTCCTGCATAGTTACATCTAATTTTGTTTCTCTGCTTTCGTGAAAAGTTTCTCTGCGATTCTAACAAGTGGTTAATGTTATAAAAATTTGAAGAAGATTATCTTCTTCAACTTGTTGTAATTTGTGTAGCTTTTATTTTCTATATTTCTTTTTTGCGTATTTATCAGAGCAATTTATACTGTAGTGATAAATACCAATCTCATAATTTCATCGAGATACTTTTGCCACTTTAAAGAATAGTATAGTAAAAATTACTTTCGTGGGAAATTAATGTCCTATAAGAATTTTATATAGCCTGAATTTTTATTGCATTTCTGAAATATTTTATCACACTGGCTCCTTCGCTTGTTTAGTAAGGTTTTTGTATTTGTTTGGGAGTAAAATTTGCACATAATTTTGCTGTGTAATATTGTTCATTGATTGTAGATATAACTTCGTAAGATAGTCATTATATGGGGACAAAGGTTTTTTGTATTTTATTTGTTTGGGAACAAAATTTGCTGTGTAATATTGTTCATTGATTGTAAGTATAACTTTGTAAGATAGTCATTATATGGGGACAAAAGTTTTTGTATTTTTTGGGGAGCAAAATTTGCACATAATTTTGCTGTGTAAAATTGTTCATTGATTGCAAATATAACTTTGTAAGATAGTCATTATATGGGGACAAAGAGGATACTTCCACGAGAGTCAAATTATGATGTCCGGTGCAAGCAATGCTGTCTTCGCGACAAAATTGACTAAACTTTTAAAGATTGCGGTGAAACACAAATTGTAATTTTTTTTAGTTGGGGGAGGGGGCGAGGTCTACTTTTCACAGAACTACTAGTTACATTTATCAGTATAATTTGCGAGATATGCAATTCAAAAAATTTTGCTTGCTTGCCTTCTTGAAGCACCAATTTAAAAAAAGAATAAATAAATAAACTCAAGCATTCCATGATGCATTTATTAGTTTAGTTATTGAACAAGGAATGATTTACATTCTGTTTGGAGTCTACTGTGGGCAATCGTCCTTTGGGATGCATCCAGCATTCTCATCGTCGCTCTCTCTGATGTAACCGCGGTTGCAGAAGCAGCCATATTTGCATTGCGTAGTGCACATTCCTGGTGGTCTCTTGATGCTTTCGCAGCTTTTTTGGCAGGCTGTCCCGCATTTGTAATGTTCGTGTTCTGGACACTGCATCTGTTGCGCATCTGAAATAAATAAAATAGAATCTGAATAAATAATAATAAATAGCATCTGAAATAAATAAAATCGAATCTGAATAAATAATAATAAATTGCTTCTGAAATAAATAAAATAGAATCTGAATAAATGATAATAAATAGCATCTGAAATAAATAAAATAGAATCTGAATAAATAATAATAAATAGCATCTGAAATAAATAAAATAGAATCTGAATAAATAATAATAAATAGCATCTGAAATAAAAAAAAATCTTACTTCTCAATTATTTCAAATGGTGTCGTTTAAATACGAACGTGATTTTTATATTTTTCATATACAGTAGAACCCCGCTAATCCGAAATCCCGGTTAATCCGAACCGATTTTATTTTCGAAAACTATATGTAATTGAAAATATTACCTAAAAAGATTTAAATATACATACTGAAAACAAAAAAATACATTCTCAGCATGCATAATTTTGTACACATTGAAGAAACTAATGCAATTAGCCGTAAGATAAAGTCACTTCATACAGAAGCACATCCATTATTCTAACGAAAAGGGGAGGCATATTCTCCTTCTATTGCTTTTGAATAAAAGAATTCAAGAGATAGTAGTATTGAGTACTTATAACTTACATTTTTTTTAGCACACATCTTTTTCTTTCCTTTTTTCATCGGAATTTCGTGTAATCCGAATTTTTTGTAATCCGAACAATCAGTCCCAATTAGTTCGGATTTGCGGGGTTCTACTGTACTTTATGTTTTAATAGTGTAAAACCGTAATGGCGCATGTAGTACTGTAAAGCACCGTTTATACGTCTTTCAAGGGACTGACGTAAAACGACGTATAAACGAAAAGACGTATCATCGACATTTTTAAAACAAATTTGTTCATCACAAACTTAGCGCTATAACTGCAAATTCATTTAAAATTATTAATTTTAAGGACAGTACTATATAATACTACATACTATGGAAATCGGTAATTAAATTTTAAAATTACAAATTTATCATAAAAGCGAGAAAAAATCATAACTTTATTGCCTATCTTCAGTACTAATTTTGCATATCTGATACGATTTATGTGCATGCAGGTAGGCGTTTAATTAAGAAAGTCTTTACCCATCGTTTGACGTGCTGATTGTCTATGAATTTTAAGTACAAAATTATGAATCGAATTAAGTTCATTGAATTATTTTTTGAATAATCTTTTGGCAAAAGAAATGAGTTTGAAGTTTTTCTATGCAGTCCATTGTGTCTTTAAAGAAAGGTGAAATCACTCTTCTTCATTATCGCTTAAATTAGCACCTTATCTTCTAACAATTCATCTCTTGTGAATAATTCGAAGTCATGGTATCTTGAACCATTTCCGCGGCTCAGTGGTCTCAAAAGAGTACACCAACATTAAAATTTTCTGAAAAACTCCATTTCGAATTTGAAACCCGGAAAATTGCAGGAAACGGCAGCTGACAGTAGTCCTTTTAGAATGTAGATGGCAGCACAATGAAATTTCGCTTTCATTTCGGAAAAATTATAGATTTAAAATGCCCAAATTTCTTAACTCGGAGATAGGAATTTTTTTTGAGTTCTTGACCTTTACAATTGTAGCAAATTTACTCGACAATTTTTCTCCAATATTTTTGAAGTTTTAATTTATGATTTTGTGTGAAATTTAACATTAATTTTTGAGCGTATCAAGATGCCTGTGTCCAAATGGGTCCTCACATGAGGGAGTGTCCCCAAAGAGGGACAACGACCCATCCTCAGAAAGAGGTGTTTTTTTCTGTAAATTCTATGTATAGACAATAAACTAAGCCAACTCATGATGTTTTTTCATCATATTTAAAAAAATTTAATGCCTTGTGCCGGAAAGGGTTAACACAGTTCACATACTAGAAAGGAAAGGAGGAAATTCGCACATTTCAGAACGGGGGGAAAACGACGTATAACCGGAGCATTGCGTCGTAAAAACGAAGTATTTTATCATTCAAATGAATAGAAATGAATCGGGACTGTGATGAAATGATTTTTGAATGTAAACGACGTATAAACGATACTTTACTGCATTTAGTTTTATTTTATTTATTTTTTCGCTTTTTTTTTGGCAGACGATTTTATAAAGCCATCTCTACATATATACATATAGTATTATCTTTGTTTTAATTAAATTTAATATCGACGAGTTTTCTGTTTTATTTATTTGCATTAAATTGCGGTGACTACGTAATTCCAGTATAATGCTAAATCAATGGGATCTTCAAAGCGGAAGTCCAAAAGCCATGCAAATAAAGTCAAGGTTTGAATGTATGTAAACAAAGCAGAAAACTCCTCCATAGCGTCAACCGCAAACGATTTTATATTATTCTTTTCTGTCTTTTTAAAATTTACTTTTCTCTGTATGGCATCCAAAAATAATTGTTAAAAATAAAAATACAGAATGAAGTGCTTTTAAGAAAAAAGTAAGTTGAAATAAAGAGTTGACGAGAAATTATTGCTTCGTCCTTTGTCTTCCCACAGAACAAAAATGTTGTTTATCCCCGAACCGATAATAGAGAAAGCGCGCTAGTCAAAAAGTACATGCCTTATGCAAACACAGTATTGTTCTGGGCAAGAGTTTGTTTTTGCCCACGAAGATAAAATATTTCAAGGAGATAGGAACTTCTAGTTCGAAATAACGACGAATTCATCGCAACATGACAATGTTGCGATGACAAGGTTGTTTCGTCTGTCTTTATATTATTTCTAAAAATTTACTCTTAACTATAGCAAATGATAACGTTCATGCAAAAAATGTATCGAATATCGTCACAATGGGCGCGTAGTAACTAACACAATGAAATGTATTATTGTAAAATATGCATAAAAATATTTTGCAAAATTTAGTAAAATTAGAAGATATATTAGCATTACAGAAAAGCGAATAATTTGAATTTTTAAGTGGTATAAAATTTTTTGTGTGCAAAAACTTTCGTGAAGCTAAAACTTGAAAGCAAATTTCTTAGTAAGAGCCTACTACCTAAGAAGTAACTACGTGCAGATTTGGGAGATCTAAATCCAATGGTCTTCCCTTTTGAACGATATTTGCATCATGTGTTCGCAATTTACAGATACTATCCAACATATAAACTTTATCGTGTTAAAATATTCGTCGCTAAGGTTAAGGCATATATTGGGTTATTACTAATATAATAGCCCAGATATATCTCCAGGTAACGCTCTAACGTCGCCAACAATAATACTCGCGCCATAGCACTGCGAGACGTTAAACAGCATTATTTCATTGGTAGAGAACCTAAATTTCAGTAATTTTAAATTTAAAAGAGTAATTGTCGTTCTAATTTCAAATTTAATATCCTCTAAATTAGTGAAATAAAATTTTCTATCGACTGATATAAAATTTCAAATAATAGTTCCCGATAAATTTTAAATCATATTAATCATATATTTTAAATTAATTTCCATTTTTTTAATAGAAAGTAGTATATTACGTCAGTGGTACATCATGCGCGAGATATAGTTTGGACGCCACGATGCATCTCATTATTTATTGCAATCGTGATGATATAATTTGATAATATTTTTTGGCAACGAGTAGCAAACAGAGAAGTGATTTGTTTTCATAAGAATTTCGAAAAAGAATTCCTTTGAAATTTTAACTTTTGACTTTCGTTTGACAAGCTGAGAGTTTGATGGTTATTGAGTTGTAATAAAATTGTTAAACAATGAAAAATACTCCACACGGAATGCTGATTACCAAGAGGTTTTTTGAATGAAGAAATATGTAAATAAAAAAATATTTCCTGTCATAAAACATATGTTTATTTTATTTGTTTTCAATCAACTTTAAACATTTCTCTCTCATGTATCTCTATTTAAACACGTCAAATTTGACGGGAAATCTCTGGAATGAAGAGGCAATTTGCACCCGTCATGCCAAGACGGGCTATTTTCTAGTTCAAATTATTTATTCAATAATTTGCAAGGAGCTTGGGAGTAGGAAATCAAACAACATCGAAACTTGGAATCACAAAGCAACGTATGATCGCGAGAGACAGTGAACCAACAGTCCCGAGTGCAGGAAATTTTACAGCCTGGATTTTTTCGCACACGTAGTGTAATTTTGAAGTGAACCGTTGTTCATTACTCACTCCTGTCGGTGATTGGAAACCGAGCAGCAAGATAGCAACACATTGCATTACAATACTTCAGCATCAAAATTTACTAGTATTGTGGAAGATAATTTACCTGAAACGTTTCGAAATAAGTTTCGTCATGCTTCTTCACAAGGAAGCTTTATTACAATCCAAAACATACAACGACATAACAAAATGCAATCTTTCGGCTATTTTTCCACATATTCGCCACGACATTGATACATTTGTCGTACCGTGAAATCAATTTTAAGAGACCATCCTGGTAAAAATCGGTGCCCAGCTAGCGAAGGAAGTTCTTCACAGCCGCCTTCACCTCTTCATTGCTTCGGAAGTTAAGTCCGATAGTGCTGACTTCATTGCTGGTCTAATGGGGCAAGATAGGGGCTGTAGGCCGGGTGATCCAATCGCATATTTACAAACCCTACCCTGATAGAACTGAGGCAGGAAATCAGCCGATATCATTGGCTACGAGGGGCAGTGACATCGTTTTCAGCACTCGCACGTAGCGTACGGCAATCATCAAACAAGAATCAAAACAAGAGTCGACTAAAAATTGCGACGTAGGTGCTTATCGTAGATCAAAATTCGCGAAGTCCAAGCAACGGAAACCAAAATTAATTCAAAGTCCGCGTTTAATGGCTTGTTTTGTTATAATTTTCGCACGAGAGCAAAGAACGACGTCATCGGCTCTGGGCAAAGCGAGCCAATCATATTGTCCGATTTCCTGCCTCAGTTCTATCAGGGTAGGGTTTGTAAATATGCGATCCGATCTCCCTCATCCCAGTCGACGAATGTGTTCTTTTGTGTCCCTTGCTGTGTGGGGTCTTGTATTATCGTCTAAGAATAAAACCCTTCGAGGCTTATCGCCCTTCTTGCAGTCTTGTGATCAGCGTGAGGTCCTTCGGCAGCCATCTTCACCTTTTTCCTGCATTGTATGTTTCGGATTGTAATTAAGAACGCTTTTGAAAAATCACGACGAAACTTACTTCCGGAACGCTCCTCGTACTTGTCTCAAATCTACTGCCAACACATCTCTACTGAAGAATCTGTCGGATATTCTAGAAGGAGATATTCCTAGAGTTAATTTCCGGCAGATGGTCGTCGTAACAAGGCATTCCTGCATTATTTGATGTCCCATTCTTTTATCCAGTATCCATCGTGCAAATGCGTTTTTACATTTTCATAAGCCATTTATACATTTTTCTACGTAAAAATGGTTTATCTGTGTACGATTAACTTCCCCTACAGTTTCTACTCAATTCTTTTGTGAATCACTATGCATGCATATCTTTAAATCTATCTTTTATCTTAAAAAAATCTGATTTTATATTGCTCGGTCTTTTGGCCTGCTTTTTTGTGTCGTGGTGCATTTGTAATGATAAATAATTAAATTATTTTTATAAATTTAATATTTTACATAAAAAATCATTAATAAATAAAATAAACATAAATGCTTCATAAATACAATTTGGCATGCGACTTACTAGAGTACGTCAGAGTTTTAAAATACGTGATTCTTGCTTCCTTTTTTCACATATTTTATAGCAAATTCGTTGATAAATATCATCATAATTTGATTTTTTGGTTAGCTCTGATTTAATAAATAAAATAGCTGATGTGATAAATCGCTCTTAACTAATTTTAGATATCAAGTAATTTTTTGTTACTTTTAACTTATTTCTTCTATTCCAATGAAAGTAATATATAACAATTTTTTGCTGTGATAAATACATTTCTGAATCTCTAATCTTTAGACAAAATTTATTAATAAATATTTTTGAATAAATATTGTCCCTATATCAATCCGAAATCTTAAATTGTTAAATTGAAAAATTTGTTCTAAGTAATACTTTTTTTAAACGTCTGTTTCAAATATGGAAAAACGTGTTCTACTTTTTAAAACTTTTTGGTTTTTAAAAGAGTCTTTTTTTCTGTTTATTGTATTATCTTTCCAAATATTTTTTCTGATTCTCCACACTCTGAATCATTATTATCAAAATTTTCTCCATCAAAATTTTTATCACATTCTCAATCGCAATATCCATGAGATATTTTTGAGGCATTCTAAAAATCTAAGAAACAAACACGAGAAAAGAAAATTTCGTCTTTTATCGACAGCGTAAAATTATCGAATGGAGTATTTTTCAGAGTTTCGGAATTTGTTGTCCTTAAACATCGCCAAAAATGTAGAATAAGCGCTTAAAACTTGTAACATTGGCGAAAAATATCCCACCGAAATACGGCAAATAGAACTCACGGTCTTGAATAGGTCGGGGACTCCTTCCAGGAGAAAGGGGGAAAGAACTGTCACTGGATTTCTCGATACAGGAGTTGTACCGTAGCCGAAGTAAAAGGAAAAAAACATTCCCGGTACAGCGTATGTACCACCGATTGGAAAAGGTTAAGAAAGTTCTTTCTGCAGATGCGACGATAATTAGTAAGGTCTATATAACTTAAAGAAGAGCAGTAAAATTTGGATACTATTCAAATAATTTATTTTAACATTTGTAATGTAGTGTCCTGGAAGCCAAAATTTAACGAAAATTTTGATTTCATTAAATAAATTACTGAAAAACCCTTTTCATTTCGCAAAATCAGTCAGGCTGCGGGGCTCTCAGAAACGCGGGCCCTTTTCGTTAGCACCCCATCGGGACGGCCCTGTCCTTCGTAAAGGTATTCGTATATCTATAAGAAGATCTGAAGTATTGTTTTAGTTAATATCAACAACGGAGGATTGGGAAATTAGAGCACAGGAATTTCTTTAGACAGGACGTCGTCAATATGGGTATCCAAAACACCAGACAAAATTTGTCTTGATGATTTTCTGTTTTCTGTTGTAAGCAATCTGCCTGAAATTAAAGTAATTTGAAAATTAAAATCAAAGGGTTGATTCTCGATTTCTTCGAATATGAGTCGAGTATTCTATGAATAAAGATTTTAGGAATAGCTAGTCAATCAGTATAGCAGATGTTTCAAAATGAATATAGAGGTTTTGATTGCTTACTATATATACGTCTCGAGACTGGAACATCAAAGATTCCAGTTATAGTTGCATACACGCTACTAAACTTCTATCTAAGCAGATTAGATAAGTGGAGATTAAAATTTGGGCTAGAGATGAGAATGGAGACAGTAGTCGAGTATTATTTTTCTCGTCATCTTGTTACGATCCTGAAATGTAAAGTTCAGACTTCATAAGCCTTAGTAACCCCAAAATCTTAAGTTAATTTATCAAATAAAATTATGGCTTGATAGATAATGACACGTGAATTTTTAGTCGGCGGAATTTTCAGGAATTCTTTATGATATCGCAATCATCTCTGGATATTCAATACTATTATAAGAAATATATCCTTATTTAAGCAGATTTTGTAAGGATTTAACAATATTTCGCTCGTAGTTGTTCAAGGAAGGTTACAAAACAGTTTCACAGAGAGTAAGAATTGGTGACTTAATGAAACATAAATTCAAACAATATTATACAGAACTTACTTATAGAGGCAATAAATGCAAAGGCAAGGAGCAAGATGGCGAGGAACCACTTCATGATAACAGAATTTTGGCGTTCTTTGTTGAAATAAAAATTATTTTCTTGTCCCCTCCAAGATGTCGCTTCCTTTTATGAAGAACCTCACCTGCTTTAAAATACATATTACACACGCATATTTCCTCATTAGTAAGTATTGTTATCCTGGAATTTGCTATAAAAATATCTCTGCTACTAACAATGAGCGCAAGTGGATATTAGAAAACTATAAAATCTTTTAAACAATCGTTTAAATGATATCGGAACATCGTTAAAACTCACTGCTGCAACTGAGTGTATATTCTTGCTGTAATATGTCTGCTGTATATTTTTCTCAAATTATGCTTCCATGAATTTTCTAACGTATTATTTTGTTTCAAACTAAATGTTTCAAAATTAGTAGAAATAAATTTTCAACTCTGGAAAAAGATCGAATGAATTTTATAACAATTGTTAAGGTATTCTAATAATTAGCTACTTTCATGAGGATAGTTAATTTTAACAATAAAAAGGGGAAGGCTACGAAAATTGGCTACCTGTGAATGTTTTTACACACTTTTAATCAATTTGACTTCTTTTGTGTTTATAAAGATAGAATTCCATTTTCTCCGATGGAAATTTTCACTCACTCCTTGATGTACCAGATTGTTTTAGATTTCATGCAGCTGAGGTTCCCCGATGACAATCAAATATTTTAATATTTTCAGAACTAAATTATCAGTAAATCATTTACTTTTAATTAAATTTTTATTCCCTCTGACAGTCTTCCTCTAGTAGCGTATAAGAAGAAAATTGATTACAATATTCAATAACATTTGTTATAAAGAATTATGAAATATAGACCTCATCAACTACTGCATATTCAATAACTTTATCTTTAACGGAGGAAATATTTTCTAACAAATAAAAGGCATCCCACAAGGAACAAATTTCTCATCTTTACTAGCCAACATCTTAATTTCTTACATTTCTTCGAAAGAGATTTCGTTTTAAACCTCCACTCTGCCTTCCTATTTATTGACGATATTATAATTTTTAATTTTCAAGACTTCAGCTCCATTTGCAATACCATCTACGCAGAAGAACTCAAACTAATTTAAACCAGCAACAATCAATCTCCAGCGATCTTTCTTGATTTATGCTTAGACCACAAAAAAGACTTAAAAATTGACATTCACGACAAAAGAAACGAATTCGAATTTAATGTCAATAAACTTATTTTATTGGAACTCTAATATCCCATATAAAATCTACAAAAACACAATTATCAATCAACTCATAAGAATCAACAAAATTTGCAATAACACTAATTCTGCCAAAAAGCAAATCATGCACTTAAGAAATAGCCTCAACATTAATAAAATTTCCCCCTTACTTTACGAACCCCTGATTAATGGATTTAAGATAAAGTAAAGGATTGCTTGTCAGAGAGATGTCGACGCGAAGTATAATCTTCGTGGTAGGGTCACTCAAGTCGATAATGTCTGATATTTTACCTGGAAAACTCATCTTTTAGACATTTTTCTCTTATGTTTCATATTTTACTGATTTCTTCCACTATTTCTCTACGCTTTCAATCGTTATCGCTCTTCCATTGTTCCCAACATACTACACTCCCCTGGCAACAGCCAAAGTTAAGCGCGAAAACTGTTACTCGGTACTCTGTTCACACCCCTTCAACGCCAGTCTGTATCGTGACCCTCCGCAAACACTGCCACGTCAACATCCGTGCTTCTGGTACGTAATATATTTAATCTTACTTTTCTCTAATGTTATCACATCGTACTTTTGTTTTAATTATTCAAAACTCTCTTTGCTTTTGGTTTGGTTTGTCATTAGGGATGAAAATCAGTGTTTTAGGCCTGACGGCGTAACTGATTGCAAGAAAATGTCAAACTTTTTATATTTAACAATTCACAATAACTTCATACCCTGAAGAAACGTTATTGTGCTTTTATTACGTTTTTCATTTCACGTTTTATACTCTTTCATTTTACGATTTATACTCTATCTCTCTCTCTCTCTCTCTCTCTCTCTCTATATATATATATATATATATATATATGTAATAATCTCACTTAATTTTACTTCAAATTATAATATTATATATTTTAAAACTTTAGTACAATATTAATGTTTTCCAAAATCGCTTTTCTTAAACTCCAGTTTCGTTTTGTTTCCCGCCCTGGAAGTATGTTAAATCGCGCTTTTCGGCATATTTATTACTAAAAAAATATTCTAATTACTTCCATGCGTCCACATAAATCGCGAAATCAGCGACTTGTTGGCACCATAATTTTCCCTAACACATTTAGGTAATTTACTAAAAATAGCTGTTATTCCTTTCAATTTGATCACGTGTCTATATGTTAATCCCTTTTCTGAGAAAATGCAGGTATTTTCTGTTAGCTTTTGACTTGAAACTTTCATACGATCTGTACGTATATTCCGTCACTCTCATAATATGTTGAATAATAAATAAATAATAGCTCTTTATTCGGTCTTTTAATGACTACAACAACGAATTCATTAACGAAAACATTTCAGAAGTCGGCAGGATTGTACTGCACGGGAAAAATGTGAAAAAAATAGCATAAGTGAGAGTGGAGGGGAACAACAGAGAATGGCTGACGGTGAAAAATTATCGGGGCTTGTAACCAACTGTCTCCTGAAAAGTCAACACCGGACTCGTGATACTTTTCTGATATCTCGTTCTCGTGCCTGATCGAACATGAGATAGAATTTATTTGCTGGTCCTGCTATAAGAAGTAATCGTGATATCTTGAAATCCAGCTGTCAGCAGTGAAATTCCTGATGTAGCGTCAACTCCCCAGCCACATCTAATATTGTGAAGCCCGTTTCACCTGCCATAATCGTCCCAAAAGTCTTCGATGTATCATTTCCACATCTACGATGTTTTTAAATAGTGTATCAACGAAAAGGTGGTCCTCATCATTGTGTTTATTATCTGCTTCAGGAAAAATTTGTGTTCATGATAAAGAAAATTGCGTCGTCATTTGCGGCATAGAAAATGTTTTTTTTCGAAATAGTGAAAGTGTCTTTTGAAAAGAGGTGTCATAGCGAATGTCGCTATTGAAAAATTTCTACTAAAGAATTGATTTCATCTAAAATGCTATTTTGAATAATTATTTTCCTAAGTTTTGAATTTCAATTATTTCTTTTAAGGTGTATTTTTCTGGTACCAATTTAAATTGCTTGATTATTAATTGTTTTAATCTGCTGTATACGTTTAAATATCTGTAATTTTTTTCTTATTGACAATTTTTGAAAACTGACGTCAGTTTACAAATCTAAGACATTTTATTGTGTTTAGAAATTTAAGTTGTGTTAAGATTTAATTTATTTGTTTATTTGAATGATTCTTAGATCAGGACTAAAAGTGCCTAATTCTAATGATAAAAATATAGAAATGGTAGATAGTAGTTCTAATACTAATGTACTTATGGAAAATACTAATTTAAGTGACCCACACATAATTCCTTTTGATTCTGAAAATGGAATGAAGATGGAATTATGGCTGCAGTATTTTAATGAAACATGCGGGCAACATAATAAAAATGAAGATTGGAAAGTAAAAAATATATCTAAATTTCTGAAAGGTTCTGCACTAACACACTATAGTAACTACTGTTTAAATATCTGTAATTTTGGTTATCTCTGCTCTGTTCTTACTGAAAAGTTTTTGCAACCCATTGCAGTTAATTTTGCTCTTTTTCCACAGCATCATTTAGGAAAAAATGATGATTTAATTAAATACTTTCATGAAAAATTAAATTGTGCAAGACAATTAGGTTTTGCCCCTCAGCTGATTTTAGAGGGTTTTACAGATGGGTTACCTACCCAATGCAAACAGTTAATGACAGTTCAACCCCCTAATACAACTACAGAATGGCTCACAGTAGCCACGAAACTTATAAAAATTCATTAATCTTCTCCTGAACAAAACGCAGTCAGGAATAATGAACCGCCAATGACAACAAGACCAAACTTTAGTCCTAGACAACAACGAAAACATTTCATATATGTATAAACGTGTTGGTCTCCAGTTCATCATGTCTTAAAAATTGTTAGTTTCCATCTTTTTGGATTGGCAATTTCATTTAAAATAAAAATATAATATATAATAAATAAAATTAATGTATAAAAATAAAGTTTGGAAGTTTCACTGTACAACGTTGTCGCTTTTGCACATCAAACTCGGATTAAGCAAACAGTTTGTGAAAGCATTGGATAAGACAGGTGATGGATTTAACTTTTTGAAAACTAAATTTCCTCGTCTTAGTGAGTCTAAAATCAAGGAAGGAATTTTCCTGGGCCTCCAGATTAGACAACTTTTTAAAGATTCAACGTACTATATTATAAATTACATTTATTATATTTTATATTATATTTTCTATTTTTATTATTATTTATTATATATTATATTTTTATTTTTAAATTTTTTGTGCTAAAATAATCCTTTCTCCCCTCCAAATCAAATTCATGGCCATAAAATTACATAACAGTGATAAAAATAAAGAGCGGCAACGTTGTACAGTGAATCTTCCAAACTTTCTTGTGAGGGCTTCGGGACCTCTCCCCCTTACCCGTTTTCAGCCAAAATTGATGCAATATATTTTTATTATGTGGGGTGTTTGGGTGAGGAAAAGGGGTGGCTGGAAGCTGGAATATGTAGAAAATAAGTGAAAAAATTGCGAAAATAAACCAGAAAAACCGGTAATTTTTATTGATTTTTTTTTTAATTTAAGGGGACAAATCCCTCCCAAATCCCCCCCCCCTGCTACAAATGTTCATATTTTAGAACTTTTCACCTCATAGCCCATCAAGAGATATTTAGCAGTTGAAATAGATTATTTTTCCCCCTCAAAATCAGATTCCTGGCCCTAAAATTACCGGACAGTAGTACAAATAGGAGGGGGGCGTCCCAGGAAACAGTGGATGATAGGGAGGCAAATGGGAGTCATGTCAGTTCATGAAGATTCATTTTACATAAGAATTTGCAGAGTAGTATCAGGGCTCAGTTTTTTTTTTGCAGCGCAGTGTAATCTGAAGGATTCTATATTTACGACTGGTGAATACGACTCTAAATAATCTTTATTTTTTATTAGATTGAATCCAGCTTTGACAAGCCTTGCTTTATATTTTCTTTTCCCGTCATTACTTTGTTTCAAGGAAAACACCCATTTACATTTTACTAATTTAGTTTTTGCTGGTCTGTACAATTTCACAGACTCTGCGTTTATTTAATGAATCCAATTCATTTTTCATAACAAATTCCCGATTCTGAAAAGCGGCACTATTTTTAGCTTCTAAATAAGAATCAGGCACATTACAAGCTAAATTAGTTGACATCTGTTTAGTCTTCAGCCTTTCCGAACGTCTTACAGGGATTTGATTTACGACATTATTCAGCTGATCATCTGGAGTTTCGCTTTCGCCACGTACGGTTTTTGTTGCATCATCAGACGTTTCGAATGGAATTGAGTAATTATTTTCGTTTGCTGCTGGCTCAGTAGAAATTTCCTAGTAATTTACTTTTGTTTTGTGATCGATCTCGTTTACATCTTGAATGGATTCAAACAATGAATCAATATTCTATGTTTCAACTTTCGTTTTTCCTAAATAAGCATTACATTTCAAAAATTCATTGAATTTATTCTTTTCATTTTGATCCTTCCTCAATTATTTTTCGGTTTCTTTATATCATAAATTCGATAAACCCTCCTACCTCTAGAACAGAGGTTCTCAACCTGCGTACCCCTAGGGGTACGCGAAGGACCAGTTGGGGATACGCGAAATCAAAGTCGGTAATGGCGGACACAAGAAAATATAAAGGATTAAAAAAGTTACAGTATTTTGTTTTTCTTTTTCTCTGTGGTTTTCCTAAGTTTGTGTGAAAAGTAAAAGTGAAAGTTGTGCTAGTCTAACCTACACTCAAAATAAGAAAAAAGAAAGCAAAAGAAAACTTGGTAAATGATTGATATTTTGTCTTCACCAGCCCCGATTATCAATGAATTATCAGTGTGTTCGCAAAAGCTTCACTAGGAGCCAGTGTGGTATGCTTTTTATTTTTGTTCTTCTAGTTTAGTCTTATCGAGAACAATTCGGAATCCTCTCAAAGATTCTTGTTCTAACGTTTTTATTAAAATGATTATTAAACACAGGCATCATTAATTACTCGATTGGGAAGCATAATGAATAACGACTGTCCATATAAATCAAGCTTTGTGTTTTATGGGTGCACAATTTGATTCGTTTGGTTTGTTCTGTGGCACAAAACTGGTGTTTGTAGGCTATGCGTGCTTAATTTGAAGTGCTTATCTTTAGAGTGACTTCAGTTCGATATTGTTTGATTTCTCAAAATGGACAAGTGGTTGAAAACTGGAGATCGGCATCTAGAACTAAAATTCGAACCGCCGATTTGGCAGCTATGGAGATAACTGTGGATCACCAAGATGATAATCATGAAGTGCAAAGGCCAACTGATTGGCTTGTTCAGGTAAGAAATAAAATTGATTTGTTAAAAAAAAACTCAAAATATCAGTGCGTCTCCGAAGAAGAGAAAATATTCTACGATGAAGATTGTCTCGAACCACAGCTTTGTTTGATATAAAATGGCGGCATGAAAACATTTTTACTAATGC